>APFE030337027.1:264833-296523 GCA_000404065.3 Pinus taeda
AGAAAAAATGTGTCACAAATATGTTGGGTTATGACTTTGACATCATCTATAGAAAATGGAAGCAAAATTTTGTTGCAGATGCACTTTCAAGAAAGGATGAGGATGTGGAAGCATTGTTTTGCGCTATTTCTATTATCCAACCAAATTGGATAAACGAAGCAAGGGATGAATGGAAGAAGGACGAATTATCATGGCCACTTATTCAAAAGTTGCAAAAGATTCCAATTCAAATAATATTGCAGGAAATTGAAGAGGAAGGAAAAATCATATTCGAACATGGAGCAGTCAGAGAAACAAGAAGCTAACAGCTATGAAATCAATCAATTTCAGAGTATCTCATCGAGTGGAAGAACTTACCCACTGAAGATTCCACATGGGAGGACAATAATTTTATACAAAAGCATCAAGAACTACTCAAAGCGTTAAGGACAACACTTTTTGAAGGAGAGGGGCATGTTAGGACCCTATACTACTAGTGTAACCCCTTATTGTTATTAGTACAACCCCCTTATTATATTGATGTACCCATGAAGTGCCCATATTGTTACTATGGTGCCCCATAGAAGCCTACTATTGTTGTTATTGTTCCCTTACATTATTATTGTTATGTTAGCTCTGATTATACTATGACCCCTTAGACTCCTATATATAGAAAGGAGGTCTTTTAATTTGTATCATCTAAGAATTGTTAATTTGTGTAATGTAAAGGAGGTTGCCCCCTTGAAGAGGCTGAATTCTAAGGCGTTCAACTATCTTTTCTATCTTTTTGTGAGTTGGTTTCATAACATACCGAATGAATTCAAAGTATAAGGAGACAATGCTTAAAGAGCTAGAAAAAATGCTGAAGAATCTTATTAGGTGAGCCATATGGTGGTTCAAGAGAAGAAGTGGCAGGGTCAAATTAGAATATGCATAAACCTAAGAAAGCTCAATGATGCATGTGTAAATGATCCATTTCCAACACCATTTACAGATGAGGCTTTAGAGAATGTCTGAGGATAGGAGGCTTATTCATTCAATGATGTCTTCTTAGGGTACCATCAGATTAAGATCGTGTTGAAGGATCACAGTAAGATGACCTTCATGATGGAGTGTAGATGTTTCTAGTACAGAGTGATGCCATTTGGGCTAAAGAACATGCCTGCAATATTTTCAAGGGTTGTAATTACAACATTTAAAGAATTCATCCATAAACTCTTAGAAGTGTATTTTGATGACTGGACTGTGTTTGGATTGGTAAAAAACCACGTTGCAAGTTTGCGCCTCATATTGGATACTTGCCATAGATACCAAATTTCTCTGAATTTGAACAAGTGTATCTTTTGCGTGCCTTATAGGATACTGTTAGGTCATGTGTTCTACAGGCAGGAAATAATGGTAGATATTAGGAAGATAGTTGTGATTGTCAATTTAGAAGCTATGAAAAATGTAAAATAGCTACATGCAATGTCGGGATGCACTAGTTACTATATAAAGTTCATAAGAGATTATGCATAGATAAATGCACCGATGGAGAAATTATTGAAGAAGGATGCAACCTTCTACTGGGATGAGGAGTGTCAGCACAATTTAAATGTGTTAAAGGAAAATACGGTGATCGCACATATTTTGGTGTTTCCCCATTGGAAGAAAGAATTCCATGTGATGTGGATGCCTCTTGTCTTGCGCTAGGTGCGGTATTGACCTAGCCAGGAAAAGGTGAGATAGATCACCCTATAGCTTTCACGAGTAGGAAATTGTCAAAGGCTGAGAAGGATTATTCAGATATAGAGCATGAAGGATTGGTGATAGTCTACCCACTACAGAAGTTTCAACATTATTTGTTGGGTGCACATTTCAAAATATATACAGATCACTCCGATCTTAAGTACCTGGTCAACAATCCTGTGTTGGGGATGGAAATTTGTAGGTGGTTACTACTATTTTTGGAATACGATTTTGAAGCCTACTGGGATTGGGTCCCTGGGGTTGATTTTGTTGAGTTTTGAGTCTTTTTTTCAATATCTTTCTTAGTAGGGAACCACATATTTGACATCACACATTCCTCAGATCGATCCTGGTCCATGCAATAGAACCGTTTGTTGGCTTGATGGGGCTTGACCCAGGTTCATCTTTAACTATGCCAACCAACATAACCCTAAATTGCCGGACCTTTCTGAAATAACCCATGCAGCGTAAGATGGAGTCTCACCCGAAGTAGTATTGGGAGATGCTAGAACCAAGTTTCTACATCCAAAGGCCTATATGATGGTTTCTTGCTACTCTTGTGGCTTAAATCTACCTTCGCATAGACCTAACCCTTCTGATATACAACTACTGCAACTTTATCTAAATTAATTTCATATTGTCTCGAAGGTGGCTAATTATACTTATCATGCATAAAGATTACAAATCTACCAATTCTGTGCAGTAAATAAGAATTAATTCATATAAATCATCATAGAGCGAAGATACATAAATTAAATAGAAGTAAATAACAAGGCACAAATGCATAAAAATTATTTCCAAAACAGTCTTTATTATGAATAAGTGTTCAATTATAGACTTTTCCTCCCTGTGCACTCAGATGCAGGGGCCCGTGCAATCTGTTGTGGACTTCCCAAGGTTTCCACGCACTCAGTTGTAGGAGCCTTCCCCTTTTTCCTAAGTATAGGAAATAGACCTTTCCTTCCTTAGCACCTTGTCCATACAATGATTCTTCATAGAAAGTTATCTCTAAGACTCGCTATGACTCATCTATTTATAACATTTTCTTTACAATACCATGGTCCACAGACCATGGGCGGGTCTCAAAACAACTATATCACCTACCCAACTAGGGGACTAAATCCCCTTTGACTCTACTTATCTTCATGCTCCAATTTCCACATTTCATGGAGACTTTATCTTTGCTACAAAAAAGATTTTGAAAAAATTACTCAAAACTCAACAAAATTGACCCTAGGGATCCCATCCCAATAGATAGCCTTGGCTACGGCTTGAAATCCTGTACCATCATATGTCCTACTTGTGTCATTGTACCATTGACCCCCCACATGTACTCAATGCGATGTGAGGCACTATCACTCCACAACGTAGTCCCCCATACTAGGGTACACCCCCATGCATCTCCATGCCCATCTACAGACCACTAATCCACACTAGATGTGACTACGCATCCCTGAATAAGATGGCCTAAATCTATGTCCATATGCATTGGCCCATATCTAATGTGGATCATCACTTCCACTGTCGCATCATCATGCTCTCCGATGAGGGGACCTCCCCTCCAAGTCCTCCCTTAGGAACCCAAGAAGTGAATCTCCCCAAGTGACAGCAACGATGACACCACTACTCTTCTCCTCTATGTCTCACAAAAATGTGAAGAATCCCCAGCTCCATACAAGAGATTGTCTGGTGCCCTACCAATGCCACCTCCTTTGAAAAGCTCTTACCAGAGCATGTTGATCATCCTGAGACCTGTGTACAATTATCATACCAAGATAACCCAAGGAGTCTACCCAAGAACTAGTTAGCCACTGGTACTGACTGAAATTGTCCTAGCAGACGTGCA
Source organism: Pinus taeda (assembly GCA_000404065.3). Classification (NCBI taxonomy): domain Eukaryota; kingdom Viridiplantae; phylum Streptophyta; class Pinopsida; order Pinales; family Pinaceae; genus Pinus; species Pinus taeda. Next base: position 268,387 of record APFE030337027.1, read on the forward strand.
TGCTAGGTCATAGTCAATCGATATACCTAGGAAATGATAGGTGGTCCCTCCTAGATCCCAATGCGATTTGAGGCTTCTAACATCTCCAGTGCTCAGAAACTCCTATTGAGCTCCACCTGAGTCCACTACCATCTCCATAGCCCACTCCGCTAGGTACCAACTCAGAATCTCTCACCACCCAACCCCAACAGAGATATCAAATGCATGAACTCCTACACATAGAACAACCCTAACATGTGGGTGTTGCACCCTGTGCAACTTAGGCCATCTCATCTCACTATCCTTGTCAATACATGAAATCTGACTAGGTAGCTCTGCCTCTCTCTATCCAATGGGCCAAGGTAACCTAACAGTGTTGCTAGCTCTGTCCATGTATACTCGAAGAGGGCTGCTCTTACGCTCCAATGTGCACTGTAGCTGCACTAGTATGGAATCTAATCGCTCCCCAACGTGAGTAAATTTTGTCATGGACTTAGCACAAACCACTCTTATGCCCTCCAACTCCTCATTTTGCTGCAAAATAGCCTCATGCACTAATGCGACCTTCCTTTTTAATACTGGAAGGTCAGCCTGAAACTGGTGGAACTTTTGTGGGCATATTATTGCTTGTAAACACAGTCACAACTCTAGATACCTCAACAAGTGTTGGCCTCTCGTCCATGGGTTGCTCCTCCTCAACAAATGAATCTATTTGTGTAGGGCCTATCGTCTCCACCAAGGTGTCAACTAGGGCTATCAAAGAAGCCTCTAATAAAGGTGATTCATGTGCCACACCAAGTATATCGATGTGCTCCTCACCATCCACTGGGCTCTTAGCATCATGCTCAACCTCCTCCTCCCACTCCTGATATTTGAAGGCAATTATCCACCAACAAAAGCACCCCCTGGTCTCACCCTCTGACTATCTCTATCTTTCCTACTCCCTTTCATGAGATCTGGTGCCTTGATCTAGTAGACTTTCCCCATATGATGTGGATGGTTGCACCCCCAAGACCTACACACCTCTCACGTCTCTGTTGCAAGGGTGAGGATGGGTTTGATCTATCACCCTCCTCAACTAGGCCAACCTCTCATCATCCCAATTAATACTACCCCATAATTTCTGCATAATGGGTTTCCCTTGAGCCATGGTTTTGTCTCCGGTTTCCCACATCACTGTGCACTCATACCCAAAGCTTCCATGATCTTCTAGCTAGTTTCCAACAACTGGGCCAGGATCATGCTCTGATACCATTGTAATGTTCCAAACCAGGGAAAATAGTGCCATGCAAAGAAAATAATAAAAACGACACCATAAAATTGAAAACATCAATGCACACCCATAAAATGTCCAGGAATATCCAACAACTGGGCCATTTTATTATAATCTGGGAGAAAAGTATAATAATGTGGAAGTGGTGCACCTGGAATTGCCTCAATGGCAAATGTGATCAAACCCAGGTGGTAATATGTCAAGCCTAGATGACACAATAACTGTTACAATGATGCCCTGTGCTACCCCTATGAAATTGTGTTGTCTACTGCAACGATAATACTAGAAACCCCACCTTCATTACTCGTAAAATTATGGAAAATTAACCCTGGCCTCTCCACAAAATACTTTGAATAACCCACGAAGGAATTGGCCAAATGTTGACCTCCAAATTTTGGCCCAAATTTCCCTTAGCTCCTCTAACTGCTTGCTAAATTGGGACCCCTGTTTGACCCCTTAGATCTGCCTAGAAAATTCTATAAAATTAGGAGTGTGATCCTTGCCCAAAACCTAGAAAAGCCCATAAAGGGTTTCCCTTGGCTCAAACCTTCAAAAAATGACCCTTCAGAACTTGACCCTCATCCAATTTCGAATTCTGTTCCTGTGACTGATCCTATTAATCTCTACTCTCCCAACTCCAGAAATCCTCCTCAAATGGCCCTCCAAGTGATCTCCTACATCTCCAAACCATTTCCATCTCTACAATTCCTTCCTCCAACTCCCATGTGAGCCCAGTGGTGGCTCTCTAGGAAGGCCTAGGTGACTATAAATCGAACACTAATGCAACAACTGCTTGCTCCAAAACTCTCCCAGAAGGTTGATCCTCCACTGTAGCTTCAATGCCCAAACCCCCCAACAATTGCTGCCGGGATGAACACATAAGAAACACATGGGTTTTCCCCTTTTGTGTCCTCCACAAACACGTACTTGCTGAGAAAAATGTTAAATGATATGACCTTGAAACTCCAATGGATCTCCTCTAAGGTAGTACAAATTGCCTTCCTAGGGTGGCACTTGAAGTCCATCGAATCAAGGGCTGAGATCTCCACTAAGAGACACTCATGTGCTAAACAACACAGTAGCTCAACTACGCAACTCGAGCAACTAAGGTTGAGTTCAATATGTCAAACCATACCAAATCAAGTCGAGCCTCCTTTATTTATAATTTATGGGCCTCTTTTGCCATGTGGTCCCCCTCTAACTAGAAATTCAAATTTCCCTCCTTAGTTATTCGAAATTGCCTCTAAGTTGGTGTGTATTTCCTCATGTGGGTGGCCTCCATGTTATGCCAACAAAAAATTTCATCCCCTTTTTCCTTCCTAAATCTTTTCCAAAAATCCCATCGGTCCCATGGCCTCTAAAATTGTCAAAATTATAGAATAAATAAACCTGTAACAATTTAATTTCGGAAGGGACATTACAACTTCAAACAATGCAAGTTGGCCCTTCTCTTAGTCAAGTCGGCACTTGCCACAAATGCACCCTTTCAACCATCCGAAAGTGTATTTATAAGGAACCTAACCTCCTCCTAAGAAGGAATTTTTTTTATCTCTTATGTTCAAGTAATTCAAACCATTATGAGGAAGAGAACAAGATGAATCAAAGGAGGAGTATTGGATGAGTCTGAGGAAGATTATTAGATAAATCTAAGGGAGAGAAAGGAAAAAGAAGAGGCCAAACCTTTGGGCATATTAGGGCAGTATATCTAAGCTTTTATTGGCGAAAAAGTAAGACGAATTTCTACCCTTGAAGATCAAATTAGGTCAAGGTTCTTGGGAAACTCTTTTAATTGACTAAGAGGCTGTTGGACTGGGCTTGACCAAGTCTACTTAGCTTGTTAGTTTGACATCGTGATTGAATAAAATATCTAGGCATGTCTCTTGTTGAAATCAAGAATTTATCTAAGTAAAAGGTTGTTGATTTTTCCCCCCATGTGGATTTTCCTAGGGTAAATGTTTCCTTTCTTGTTTGGCTATCCTTATGATCCTACTAGCATTTAGTTTCTACTATTGATATCTTCTATAATTTCTTTATGAAAAATATAAATGCAAGAAAAGAGTAGCTAAATAAATCATAAGAAGTAATTATACATGTAGAAGATCCTATGAAAAATCAACATGGTTTTAGAGCTAAGGTATAAGAGAAACCTTGAAGAAGAAGTCATTTTTGTTTCAAGCTATCTTCAAGGGCTTGTTCTGTCACTAGCACTAGAAGTCCTAGTTTAATAAGTACATTTGTTTGGCTAAGAATTTGCTAAGATAAAGGATCCCTCATTAAATATCACATTTTGCAAGAAAAAAAATGATTTTTTGTGTTTTTAAAGAAAGCCAAAGCCCTAAGTCTCAGTATTAAAGGACCAAATACCTCAATGCCTGAAGAAGCAAAAATAAATCTTAGTTTGTTTCAATAGGTTGAGGAAGCCTTAGAATCTGTGACAGTAAGCTAAGAATGTCTCAAAGTTTGTCATAGTAGGTCGAGAAGCCTCAATCATCACCTCAGAAACCTAAAATACCTCAAAAGCTAAATTTGGTTGCATGAGGCTGAATATGAACATAGGTGGATAAGGAATATGACCATAGTAATCAAGAAGCCTTATATGTGAAAGACAAGTGATATAGTTAAAGCAAAAATATTGTACTTTTGTTCTAAAGTATTTGACTATTATCACATTGATATCTCTTTGTGAGCTTTTGAAAAAGAAAAAAATTGTTGGTATAATGATTTTTGAAAGGATAATTCATTTCCATAATTGAAGAAATTGAGTCCCTTGATTTATTAATGAGTTGAGCTAGTGCCCTAGTAATAATGGCAAGTGTGAAAGTATTTCATGGACCTCATTCCCAACTCTCTTTCAAAATTTGTTATGGCTACTAGGACCAAGATACACATATTTTCTAATATGAAGGACTTTGTTTTCATTACAATATTTTTCAAAGACGACTATGAGTACTAGGATGTCCTGCATGTAAAAGAGATTAGAAAATATATAAGTCTATTATTTGATTCTTGAATTGAGGGTATGTATCATCAAGTTACATTCAATGATTTTGAGATCAAGTTCCTTTGCAAATATTCTTGAATATTATGAAAACAATCACTTGTCAACATACCTGTCAATAAGGACCAAGTATAGGTCTAGTTGACAACCTATAGTAATAATTGAACCAAATTTTTCTTTGAAATTATTGATCCCTAGTTCGATAAGGTAGGGCTAAATTTTAGTGTACCTTCAAGATTGAAAATTCATTATGAATTCAATGTACCTTGAAAATTGAAACTTGTGTTCTTCTTGAAGATGTTACATTATATTTCAGAAGGTGTTTAGAAGTAGGACACTGAAGCTACAATCTTGTAAAATATTAACACCATTTATTTCCATCAATCTTGCATCCATGGAATATGTATTTCATATGCTGATGATAAGTTATGATTGTAAAACTGAAATGCAAATTCCCAACCCTAGAGTCTAGATAGTCAATTCAAAATGAGGAAAAATATCATTGTTATTAAGAAATATATGCTTGAAGAAAGAACATCATGATTGAACAAGATTATAATGAAGAAAATGTTGAATCCTCCTTCAATTTTGGAGATAAAATTACTCTCAAGAAAGAGGAGTGAATTGTAGAACTTGATTTTCCCTTATTATTACTATTATTATGATGAAAGATAAGGTTGATCTTGAGTTGCAAAAATTCAAAACTAATGTTTAGCTGAGTTGTCAGAATATCATTGCTAGAAATGTTGAAGAAATAACCAAGTGTGATGTGGACCTATCATGAAGACATCCCATTAGAAGATCCTGAATCTTGTCACATTTTCCTATCTAGATAATTATTTAATGCTATGAATAATGTCGAACATTCATATATGGAAAAGAAATTGTGTAGATGAAAAATTCTAGTGGACCTTGCAACATGTGTAAAATGAGTATTGTAAAACTAGGGTTTGTAAACACTAGATCAATATTGAAGGATAATGAAGCCCTAGGGTTTGGAGATAAATCCCTAGAGCTAAACCTAGATTAATGTTTTTGATGCAAGAAGAAATCCTAGCTCTTTCAAGGAAGGAATGACATCATGTTAATGATAAGGACTTATAAGATGGATCCCAAGAAGGCTAAGAACAAGAGGGAGTTGGAATTTCCCTTTAATTATCAAAATATAATTACTTTATATCTCTCTTCCTTGATTATTATTGTTGATGTTGTTTTTACTATTAATTAGCATCTTGTCTTTATTTTCCTTTTGTTGGGTTGTAATTATTCTTCCATGGCCTCCTAGTGAGGATTACATGTACATAATGAAAGTTTAAAAGGATTTTCTAGCAGATGGAAGTAGTGAAAGAATGGAGCAAAGCTTGGGACAAGAGGACTTCCTAGAATTGGTGATTTGTTTTTAGAGATATTGTTTTAGATGAGATCCAAGATTAAAGGGATTAGACAAATCAACAAGTTTGAGGTATACCTTGATTGTGTTGAAAATATGTCAAGGGTGACTTCCAAATGGATCTATAAGATATAGCGTGCATTAGATGGCAACATACACAAGCAGAAAGTAGTAGTTAACAATAAAAAGTTCTCCCAAAAATAGGGAGAGGATCATGACAAAATGTTTTCTCTAGTTGTTAGGTACACTTGTATTAGAACTATTATCATCAATTTCATAATTTCCCTAGGTGGATGAAAATATCATTTTTCTTAATGATGTAATTGAGGAAGAAGAAGTATATATATAGCTACCTTGGGGCTTTGAGGTACATAAGAAGAAGTCTCATGATTCAAGAATGCTTTATATGACCACAAGTAGACATTTTAGGCTTGGTATTTTTTGACTGAGGGATCAAGGTTGATGGATCCACAATCATACTATTGATATCCCTCAAAAATGTTTGGGATGATGGACTATCTAGCTAATATGCTACAATAACTAGAAAGTAGCAGTGGCAAAGGGAGCAACTAGCATTTCCATGATATAATATGTCAATTTATGGTTGATCCAAGGAACATGGCTCAAAATGTGTTGAAGTACCAACATGGTACATGTTACCTCTTAGAGGAAACCTAGCTGTGGTAAAACCTCTAAGGTAACATCAAACCTCTTTGATGTTGAAATATTACCTTTCAACCTAGAGGGGGATCTCTCCTTAAAAAGCTCAAATACTCAAGGTCATTGTAGTAGAAGGTTTTACTTTAAGCTCTATGGGTAGATTTATCTATGGAATGATGACATTTGGTTGGAATGTATAGAAAATAAACCACTGGGAATGGAGTCTAGGCTTATCAAATAATTCTACAAATTTAATGAGAAATACACAAAAATCAGGGTAGAAATAACTCCTTTGACAATTTGAGAAATTTGGAAGAAGATAACTAACGTTTTTTTTTTTTGTTATCTAACTAGACAGCAAGTACTAATGCCTAAGAAATAACAAAATAAGAGCATAAATAATCCCAATTTTAGATACTAATTTCTCCAAACATGAAGAAGGTTTTTAAAACAAAGAAAAAAAGAACAAGGAACTACAACACAAGAATTTTCTGCAAATGCTCATCAAACACTGTATATATTTAATATCTACTCAAATAATACACCAAAATGTTATCTTTTCAAGTAAAAGCCAACCCTATTTCATTCTTTATAAATTATCTTTATAGACTTTACAATAAATATTCACAAGATTGTAGCTTCAAACTTAATTACAATAATAATAAAAAAGTAAAGTATTCTATGTTCATGTATCTAAAATATAATATAAATACATAAAGTTTTTTCTAAAATAAAACTATTTGCTGGAAAATATGCGAGCATCTAGGGTAAGTAAAAGTATCTTCATAATATCTCCCTTGACGATAGAAACAAGTCCTTACTAATAGAACAACTACCTCACTGGAAAATAGTTCCCTTGCTCCAAAATAGGTCCAATCATTCTTGAAAAACAATCTTATATTAGAGCTCCTTCTTCCTTGGGTGTTTTGGTGTAATTGTTGATACTATCGCTGCTAGTTTTTTTAGTTGCCTGACTTAAGAACTTTGTTATTAGATTGACTGTCAGTGTTTTCGTGTTTCTCTATTTTTAGAATGTGCGATAATGAGAACGCCAATGCTTTTTTCTGTACAATTTGCTAACAATAGAGATGCCAATAAAACCCTTCAAAATTCGTTGACAACGGAGATGTCAGCTCTTCCCTAAATTTTTTATTGAAACATCCTTCACATGTGAGATATGACTGGGTTAGTCTTAGTAATCAGTTCGATTTGTCTTACAACCAGGCTCTCTGAACCCCATCTTTCCAATTTCGATTTTTGAAATCCTCCTTGAAGAAAAATAACACTTCGTTCCCTACTAATACATGGCTCCTACAAACCCTCTATCCATCTGTAGGTAGGGCCATAGCCTCTCCTATTAGCTCCTCTGTAACTGGGAAAGAGAGTCTACCAATTTCCATTCAGTTTCTATTGAAACCCTGAGCAAACACACGAGCTAAGAAAACATGATAGTCTGTGCATCGGTGCAAGAATTCCTCCCACCCTTCCTGCTGAAATTACTCTTGGATGTCGGGATTGATCATCAAAATGTTAGGAATCTTATGCTCAACTCTGTTAGCCTTGCCTTTTTTTTCCCATTCTGTTGTGTGTTGAAACAAAGGAAACTTATGGGCATTTGATCATGGATTTATGTGGAAAACTCAGATGTAATCTTACTAGGCATAACCAATTTCAAAGTTAATGAAAAAAATTACTAACCTTGAAATGACTTAACAATGGGGTGAATAATTTCAGTTAGGAATATTTTATTTAAACTTGGGATGATTATTGAATTAACCATATCCTATGGTAGCTGAAAACATTGATTTAAAAAGTACTTACTCTTTTGCATTGGACATGGAACATTTCCAAAAACCATCATTTCCGTTGTTGACGTGGTCAACACAATTTTAAAAATCAAATTTTGAATTTGTTTTTGGTGTTGATAGTTGGCATGTCAACTAAACCCGAAATTTTGATAACCCCATTGTGAAGACAATATTCTGAGGAAAAAATGTGAAACCACCAATAAGATGATAATCTCATTGAAAATGATTTCCCTGTTTATTACAAGTGAAAGATGCTGACAGAAAAACTGTTAGCATTTTCTTAAAAGGTTTTCAAAAAGAAAAATGTGATAAAAATTGGCTTCATGAGGATGTTCTTAATCATAGATGGCAGCAAGAAACCCTATAGACCAAAGGCCCGATCCATTGGGTTGATACCAATCTTTTACCTGAAACCGACAACCTTATCTACAACCAATTAACTCTACAGCTGAAAATGACACACTGTTGCACACTGCAAATTAAAAACTAAAATTGAAAAACTCACTACTGAAAAACAAAACTCATCGCATTCCATTTCCTACTCTAACCTGCTAAATTCTCAATCCAATTAGGTGAAATAAAAAACCCAATGAAACATGCAAGCAGTTGGCTTAATGACTAGAATTTGTTTTCATTGTTGTGAAGAAAGAGAAACTTGGAAAATGGTAACTCAAACTCCAGCTGAAACCGTAACCCTTGGTCTATAGACAGCAAAAAATATGCATGCACTAATGACTCCAAAAGGATAGCGAAAGGATCCTGGAAAACATGAAAACTCACCTCTTCTTGATGATCTACCAACAAACAAGCATTCTTTTCATGATTAGATGTTGGTTGTTCCTGTTTTATATCTTGATTCTCAAGATCATTCTCAAAAGATATGGTAGGAGGTTCTTCACCATTCACATTAGAAAACGCCTCTATACATTGTTGAACATGTTCAAGCAAAACAACCACATGCTATGCATCAAAAAAATATAAATCACCCTTTCTTGTGATTCAATGAGACTATTATCTTGGCCTTTATACAAATTTCTAAATTTATCATTTCCAAGGATGTAAAATCAAGAGTAGTTTCAGTGCCATTCAAGCTATTTAAAAGATCCCTCTTTTCTTCAATATTTATTTCCAACTCTAGGTATATATCCTCATGATTGGTTTCACTACTTAGAGTTTCTCCGTGTGCACTTTAAAAATTATGATTTTCACGAGTTTCATCATCACACAAAAACCTAGAAAATAACTGATTTAAAAATATATCTAGATAGTTATCCATATCATTTTCTTGGTCATTTGAAGAATGTTGAAAACACTGTTGAATATCTTGATCTCTATCTTGATCACAAAAACCTTGGCAAGGTTGTTGTATATTTTCATCAAACTCATGGAATAGGATATTACTTTCATCATTAAGATTTTGCTCAATTTTATTTTTAGCTAAGGGATAAGTTAGTGTTTGTTGAAAACACTCTTGAGCTTTATGAAAGCTAGTCTCTACTAGTTTTTCCTAATGAAAATAAATTTCAAACATGGCTGCTTTGATTTATTCATCCATTAAATCTTCATTATCAACGCCAAATCCTACATATTAAATAAACATTTCGAATGATTCACAACAGTTCTCAAAAAATGATGATGGTTGGGATCATAACTTATAATTATTATAAAAATCAAAATGAAAATCTTTAAGAGAAAAAGACTAGTAGTTGGAAACCTTTCATATCGAGATCTTTCCTTTTCTTCTAAGGTTTCCATAAAAACTTTCATCAAGAAATCTTCATGAAATTTAACCCCAAGCCTATGTATATGCATATGAAATTTCACCAAATGAAGAGAAGCACCATCCCCATCCTCATCTTTGAATATTGGAAAATATAATTTCCATTCTATACAAGGAATATGATTTGGAAAGCTAGGAATATGAGCAAGATTCACTAGAGCATACCTTGCAGATTGTGGATCCATTTCGAGACAATGGATTCGCCAAATAGTTCTTCAAAAAATTGAGTATTCAGCTAGTGGAGTCTTCATGAAAGTTTTGATCTCTAGATTCAGTTGAGAATGGAGTCGCCAGAGAAAACACCTTGCAACCAAAACTGTATTTAAATATTTGTTTTCCCTCAGAGATCTGATCTTGAACAATGAAATTGTTTGGGGAAAAATACGCCTTTTGTTCCCCAGCAACGACACAAAAATGTTATCTCTTAGAGGCAACCCGGTTGTGGGAAAACATCTTAGGTCACCTCAAACCTCTTTAAGGTTGAAAGCTGACCCTTCAACCTAGAGAGGGATCTCTCCCTAAAAAACTCAACTACTCAAGGTCACAGTAGTAGAAGGTTTTGCTTTAAGCTCTATCGCCAGATTTGTCTATGAAATGCTGAAATTTGGTTGGGCTGTATAGAAAATAAACCATTGGGCATGGAGTCTAAGCTTATCAGATGATCCTAGAAATTTAATGAGAAAGACACAAAAAAGAGGGTAATAATAACTATGACAATTTGAGAAATTTGGAAGAAGAGAACTGAAGAAAACAATATTTTATCTAACTTAATAACAAGTACTAATGCCTGAGAAATAATGAAACAAGAGCATAAAGAATCTCCATTTTAGATACTAAGTTTTCTAGACATGAAGAAGGTTTTTAAAACAAAGAAAAAATGGACAGGGAACTACAACACAAGAATTTTCTGCAAATGCTCATCAAACACTGTATATATTTAAGATCTGCTAAAAAAAATACCATAATGCTATCTTTTCAAGTAAAATACAACCCTGTTTCGTTCTTTAGAAATTGTCTTTATAGACTTTACAACAAGTATTAACAAGATTATAGATTCAAACTTAATTAAAATAATAATAAAACAGTAAATTCTTCTACGTTCATGTATTTGAAATATATATCTAAATACATAAAAAAAAAAAAATAATCTAAAATAGAACTATTAGCTGGAAAATATGCTAACACTGGGCTGAGAAAAAGTATCTTCATAATATCTCCCTTGATGATAGAACAAATCCCTAGTTGGAAAATAGGTCCCTTACTGTTAGAACGACTCCCTCGCTGGCAAATAGGTCCCTTGCTACAAAATAGATCCAGTCATTCTTGAAAAACTCTCTTCTATTACAACTCCTTATTTCTTGGGGTTTTTGGTGTAATTGTTGATATTGCCGCTGCCAATTTTTTAAGTTGCCTGATTTATGAATTTCACTAATAGAATGACTAGCAATATTTTCTTCTTTGTCCATTTTTAGAATGTGTTGATAATGAGAATGTCAACACTCTTTTCTGCAAAATTTGCTGACAAGAGAGATGTCAGCATAACCCTTCAAAATTTGCTGACAACAAAGATGTCAACTCTTCCCTACATTTTCAGTTGAAATGTCCTGCATAAGTGAGATAGTACTAGGCTATTCTTAGCAACTAGTTCCATTTGTCTTGTGACTAGGATCTCTAAACCCCCTCTTTCCAATTTCAATTTTTGAACTCCTCCTTGAAGAAAAATGGCACATCGATCCCTGCTAATACATGGCTCCTAAAAACTTGCTCTCCATCTGTAGGTAGGGTCATAGCCTCTACTATTAGCTGCTCTGTAACCCTAACAAAATGCATGAGCTACATCGTGATAGTTTGTGCATCAGTGGAATAATAACTCCCACCTTGCCTGTTGAAATTTCTAATGGATGTCGGGATAGATCATCAAATGGTCAAGAATATTGGGCTCAGTTCTGTTAGCTATGCCACTTTTTCCTATTTTTCTTTTTTCTCAAACAAAAGAAACTGACCAGGATTTGATCCTAGAATTCTATGGAAAATTCGAATGCAATCTTGCCAGGTGTAACCATTTTCAAAGCTAATGATAAAAAGTACTAATGGTGAAATGACTTAACAGTGGGGTGAATAATTACAATGTGAGGTGAATAATTATAGTCGAGAATCATTTTTTTTAAACTCAGGTTGACTATTGAATTAACCATATCTTATGGTGGCCAAAAACATTGATTTAACAAGTACGTACTCTTTTGAATTGGACAAGGCATGTTCCCAAAAACCATCATTTCCGATGCTGAAATGGTCAGCGCAATTTGAAAAATCCAATCTTGAAAATTATTTTGGTGTTGATAGTCGGCTTGTCAAATAAACCTGAAATCCTAATAACCCAATTGTAAGTGCATTGTTCTGAAGAAAAATTGTGAAGCCATCATTAATTTGATAATATCACTGAAAATGATTCCCCTGTTTCTTAAAAATGAAATATGCTGACACAAAATTTGCGAGCATTTTCTTAAAAAAAATTCATAAAGAAAAATGTGGTAACAATACAGTTGGTAATGACATAGATAATTATGGTTTTAGATATGCCTCAAATAATGAAGTACAACTACATGGTTTCATAGATTCATATCGGAGAGAGAGTGTAGAAGATTAAAATTTTTTATCAGGATATTGATTCAGTTTGGGCTTTGTGACGATTTCTTAGATGAGCAAGAAGTAAACATTTGTTGCACTTAGTATTGTAGAAGCCAAATATTTTGCAGCTTGGACTGGTAAGTTGTTAAGTAGTACAGTTTAAAAAGCTACTTGCAAGATTTTCCTGATCAAGTGTAGGAAATGACCATAATGATAGGTCAATGAAGAGAGAGATATAGTACCAAGACATGGTGTAGAAGGAAGCATAATGACTTCAATACTATTCTTAAGTGAATTAGATTGTTTAAAAAACCTCTATTCTAGGATGAAGTTTGAATACTTTGAGGATAAGCTTGGGGTGATTGAATATGTCTCTCTTAGTGAGAGGTTGTGATGAAATTGTAGCATCTAGGATAGTCATTCTCCTTAGGTCAGGTTGCCCTAGAGTAGGGAAAATGGTCTAGAGTGATAGCATCATGGAAAAACATTCTCTCTATGACAAGTATGACCAAAATTAGGGAGAATGGTCTAGAAAAGGAAAATCATTCTTCTCGTGCTAAGCATATTGACCTAAATTAGGAAGAATGGTCATAGAGGTCTAGTATAATTCACTTGTGTGGGTTTCTTTCAGCGTTAGTGATGAGCACCAATATTGCAGTAAGGATGTTGCAACTCCTGGGCTACCAGATTTACTTATCAACCTGGGGTTCATACAAACTTGGAGGTGACAGTGCTATATGCACAAGTAAAAGTGAAGGTCCTGCCTGTTGTCACTGCTCATCTGGCGAGAGACCCCAGAGGTTCCAAGCCAAACTTTTATGGAGTCAGAAGAAGCTTGATTCTTTGATGGAAGAAGAGAAAATCTATTCTTAGAGAGCTACTCTACTGCAGTAATGAGGAAAACAACACGTAATGCTAAATCACACCATATCCTAATTAACCATTTAAATAGCTATGCTAAGCAGAATTGCTAAATCAACACTAACCTAATGCTGATATCTATGTTACATAAGTAAAGAGCATCAAACCATACTAATGTGTGGGCAAGAAAACTAAACTAAATCTATTTTGTGGATGTGACAAGTGGATGGAAGGTGATTGAGGAGGCTAGAAGTTTTATGGAGTTTTACAGAAGTAAATAGGATCAAACCATACTAATGTGTGAGTAAGAAAACTAAACTAAATCTATTTTCACTTTTTTTTGGTTTTTTTGGTAAAATCAAGCATTCAATTTAATTGTTCTTGTGGATGTGATAGGTGGATGGAAGATGGTTGAGGATGTATAAAATGTTTGTGGAGTGATTGGATGGTGTGGAAGGGTCCTATGAGGCTTCTTGTGACTTCCTAGAGGTTCCCCATCAATTCGGCCTCAAAACAAACCGTTTTAGGAAAACCTACCGGATGTACTAGAAACCTACAAGATGATCTTGTAGAAATTACAGGAAACCTATAGGATACAATTGAGAGCTAATTGCGAGATTTTGGAGGTGTTGGGACAGTAGAAAATGGTGTGTGATGAGTGGGATAGGGTGTTGGAAGGTCTAGGAACACTCAGGATTCAATACCCAAGAGAAGAGATGGCTAGATTCACTCAATGTGTCTAGGGGAATTTCAATGAAAAGGAAAAAAACTAGTGAGGGTGATGGTGGAACAAGAGATGGTTAAGGTTGATGAGGTGGAAGATGGATGCTGGCGATGAAGTCTAGACCACCTCCTAAAGTACCTGCAATGCTTAAAACATGTGTGTCTTTCAAGAACTATGCAACAAGATACATCTTCATAAACTAGAAAAGCATGAATCAATTGCCCATATTATGCATGAAGAAAGTGCTGAAGGAAATGAGAACATGAGTGAGATCTTATTGCAAAAATAGAGTAGTGGAAAAATATGACAATGAAATGAACCAAGTACTGAATCAAGACAACGAATGCCAAAGCTCATGCAAGAACTAGAAATCTGTGTTTCTGGGGTTGTTGAAGGGTCTCTTCCTCAAGTAATGGTCCCCGAGGGAGGAGATGAGGCTGAGACACCTGCTGAAAACCTTATGGTGATATTTTTCTCCTTGCTAACCTACTAATTGAGAAAAGGCACAAATGGAAGCAAACTAACATACAACCAATCTACTCTACACTTTTGTAATGGAAATGCAACTACTTAAGCAAATGAACAATTAAACGATGAACCTATGCTAGCACACATGTACAATAAAGAGGATCCTTGGCTGCTAGGTTTGGGCCCTAACCCAAGAGCTTCAACCGTCTGAGCTAACTCAGTGTTGGCTCAAAAGAAAACTCATTCTTATTATCAAAACAATGGATTACATAAAAAATTGTCACAAGTCTTGTAGCTCAAAAATAGAGTAGAGTTTTACAATAAAAAATCTAAATCCTAGTGAGGTCCTAGGCCTCTCTACTTATACATCTGAAGTCTCCAACGACTTCCTTAAAATTAGGGAGGCTTGACTCCCAAACTTCAGATAAACTAGTGCTTTGTCTTTCACTTGCTCGGTTTCCTTCTAGTCCTCATGATTTGGTTGTTTGCACTCCGAGCTGATGGAGGAATATTCGAATGGAGGGGTAGTAAATGAGGAGGATCTACCTTCTATAATTCCTCTCCCTTGTCCGATTTGAGTTTTGACCAAGGTCTTTGCCAAAATTCCTTGATTTTATCCTTTAATATTGCATTAAATGCACATTAGACCAGAAATCAAAATATCCAACTCTAACTCATCTCATAAACAAAATATAATCAAAAGTATGCAATAAGTTTTGAGAATAGTTGGTTTGACTAGGCTAGGATGTGAATTAAGGCCCATATAATTACCCAATGATGAGGCTCATCATCACCCCCTACTAAAAGTGTTGCTCATCCTCTGAGCAACTTAGTCAATTTCCATGTCCTTCATGGCTCTGGTAGCCTCTCTGACATCCCATGACTTTGTTGTGGTCTCTTCTTCTTGTTCATAGAAGCCTGGTTTCTTTTCTACTTCTTCCCATTGCCTCTTTTCCTCTTCTTCTTTTCTCCCTTCTAGCATCCCTAGGAGTAGTGGTGGACTGAGTTTTAGGCCTATCCAATTGACCTTCAACCTTTGCATTGATTTCTTATACATAGATGTCTTTTTGAGTTCCTCTCTCAACCTTTGAGGGGAGTGATATTCCATGATCTTCAAGTTGTGTGGCAGTGTGTTCCATCTCCTTAGGTAGGCAGGCATACTATCATCTCCTAACAGCCTAAATATATCTTCAAAATGTGAAATTGCTTACTCTTGGGCAGCAAGATATCTAGGTACTAGTTGAGGATCATTTGAAATCAAATTATGGGTGTTGGCTATGGCCATGGGATTTTATTATTTAGCTCCGATGAAAATAGGTTCATTTTTCTCTCTGCCCAATATTCTTTTCATCTCTATAGCCCTTGACTCCTCATGGTTCATCCATGATGCCAAAGCCATTAATTGTAGATCTCCTAGCTTGGCATTAGGGTCCCAAACATTCATGTCTATGAGGGCCATGTTGTGCAAGTAAAACTCAACCATTTTAGCCCTATTCTCTAGTTTACTTTGATCACAAAGATCAATAAAATTCTTGTAGTTCTGAAGTGGCATGGTGCCCCTTTGTGTTAGTGTTTTAAGCTTAAACTGGAGCCATTATTCTTTGAGGTAAAGAGCATAGGATTTAGTTGGCATCCTACACGGGATGGCCTCCAAGGAGAGGTCGGCCATACATGCTAGTTCGTTCTCCCTTTCTTGCAGCTGTCCCTTTAGTCATGCATTTTCTCTCTCAAGTTGATCTCTCTTTATTTCTTCTCTGTCCCTTAAGCCACTTATCTCTTTACCCATTTCTTTTAGCTTTTCTTCCATGTGCCCAACATATTCCACCCCTTTTGACTTGGCGATTTGCATCCATCGATGGGTTCTGGCCCTTTCCTTCTCAAGTTTGAAAAAAAATGGGATGGAAAATTTTTGAGGTATCACCCTGCCTCCTTCAATAAACCAGTAGTAGGAGTCTAGGTTAGGTTGGGGGCTTGGTTCTTTTGTTTCATGGTCTTCTTATTTTTTTCTTGTTGCTCCCCTACCTTGCCTTCCAACTTATGTGCTTCCTGTAGTTTTTGTAGAGTATCCTGTAGGACTGTTTTTGCTTCCTTTAGGTTTTGATGTGGTTCCTGTAGGATGGCCTTACCCTTTGATGCAGGAGCATCTAGGCCTAGACAACAATGTGATGGAGTGGTCACATGTTGTGGCTAATGAAAGTTTGGAGGAAGACTTGGTTGTTAATTTTATTAATTGCAAAGTATGTAAGTATTTAATTATTGTCTAATTCTAAACTAAATTGGGAAATAAGTGGCAAGTGATCCTCCCTGCATGGAGATCGAACCAAGTAGTTTAGTTTGTTCAGATTAGGATAGGATCTTATTTCTAAATATATAGTGAATTCCTTCATTTGTGGAAGAAAACTGTTAGATATGACATATATGTAATTTCCTTTGTTTTCAAAAAGAAAGAGACAAAGAGAGAGGGTTCATGAGGGAATTGTAAGCCTACGGGTAGATTAGGACCAGAGGCCACTAATTTGTAGAATCAGGTTAGAGAGGATTGAGGGAGGACTAAGCAAAGTGAGGGAAGATTGCGTGAGGATAGCATATGAAACATAGGTATTTCTTTGTTATAATCAGGTCAAGACCGAGACTCTGTAATCCTATTAAATCGTGAATAAATGATGACGCCTGTGTAATTTCCTTATCAAATATGCGGAAATCAAATTATGCATGCATGTGTTTTATGTGTATACGGAGTTGAATCATATTAAGTTATGTTCCCATACTTTGCAATAGAAAACCATGTGTTTAAGACGAATTTGGTATAGTTTGAGTCTGCAAGCAGAAATCCCATTTACATAGAGAAATCACACAAAACACTTAGCAGATCCGGAAAGCCAGACTTGAAACATTACAAATGAGAGTTTTGGGACTTATTGGGTTCATAATTATTATTGCATCGCAAAAGTGGATTGGAATATTTCAAAGGCTTATCCCCAAACCTTTGCGATTTGTGATTGCCGACATATCGCATTTGTTTTCGGGATCAAAAGCGGTGAAGTGTTAAGCAGTGCTGATTGCCGATAACGATTAGCGATAATCCCATCGGACCTCTACCAAAGGGAAGTGATGATAGTATAGGTCTTGCGACTACCAATAGGCTGATAATGCGATATCGCCGATAGCGATAAATTGGCAATTGGATTTCGGGCTTATCAGAGTGCGAAGGAATGGCTTAAAGGATGGATGGACCTAACAAAATTCTAAATGTGAATATATAAATTTTGAGATTCTGCCTTAAGGCTTTTGGTCAGATCTTCTATGTGTTTCTGCATATTTGCATATAACCTGGTATTATGTATTTGCAATAGTCATAAGAGTGATGTCGTGATAGACCAAAGGGAAGGGTCAATGAGTGGACCTGATAGAATTATAAATGTGGGTATATTGTATTTAAAGTCCAGAAAAGGTTTCAAGCCGATTTTTTCAGGCATCCCTGTGTCTTTCTGTATTGTTGTGTTTTGTGTGAAAAGGGGTAAGGCCACACGGTTTAATTGCAAGGAACACTTCTGATATATATATATGGGTGCATATGAAGCTTAATATGGGGAAAATTAGGTTCCAATAAGGTGTTTAACATATGGAAACCTTAGGGTTGCATCATTTTGGTATCAGAGCAGGGAAAAGGAAGAAAATTTCCTGTGAGAAGGATGATTTATGATACAGAAGGTATGAAAGTAATAGCAATTGAATGAATGCAAGTTTTGCACCAAATTACAGCAATGAGACTGTAGAAGAACTTTTGGGAAGTTCTTAGATATTGTAGTAGAACCTTATTCCAACTGAGGCTTGGAATAGATGAGGACAGAGGAGTCCTTAAGAGTAGTGAGTGTACCAATCGAAGAGAGAGAGCAAGATTTATCAGCGCAAGTTCTAAGGGAAGAGGACTTGGAGACCAGGTAGAGGAAAAGCTTGGTGAGGAGATCAACTTAGAAGGAAGTTGATTTGTTGCAGGTGTAGAGCTCACACAGAAGAGAAGATGGCTATGGAAATTCATATGGAAGGTTTGAAAGAAGACTACAAGATGAAGGAGAAGAGTGCTCAAACAATCCATAGGAAATAGATGAGTCAAGCAGAGATTGATAAGGAAATGATTGAGATAAGAAAAGAACTCGATGTGTTAGAGATGCTGCTAGAGGAGAACCGAAGACAAGGTTGGGTCTTGAAGAGGAAGCCAATGAAGTGGCCTAAGTTGTAGAGAAGGCTGCAACAAGAATAGGTAAAGTGGTTGATGAACAACCTCAGAGAAGTAGAAGCGGAAATGGAAGTTTCTATTTGTAAACCAGAACAAGGTGAAGCCTTGGGTGAAGAGGATAATGGGAGATCAACTAAAGATCTCATGGACTATTGGCATAGTTTAGAATAATTCAAAGATATGTTGACAAAGGGATCAGAAGAGGTAATGAAGCCTTGTGATTTTAATTCGCATAGTTTATGTATGTTTGTAGGATATGTATAAGATGATGGACAATATGATGAAACTGTCACAAACAAGAATGAAGCTCTTGAGGTGAAGTATGATGGAGGATGCCTTTTAGAGGAAGGTGTTGATTTATTGCAGCAGAAAGAGTTCATAGATGAAGTTCTGTTTGGGATAAGACAGTCAGATGAAGTTGATATGAACCAGAAGTCTAATGAAAATACCATAGTGGTATTCCAAGAAGGTAAGAAAATGAATCTGTCTAATGAAATTGATGAAAGAACCTTGCAATATGATAGTGCATAAAATAGGAGAACTCAGGAGGATTGCCAGAAAAAGAATGAAGCTAAGAATGGAAGTTGTGATGAACTGTTGGAGACATTTCACATGGAATTAGAATTATTGGAAAGGTTGCTCAAGGAACCTGAAGGAGAAATGAAGCTTTCAAAACCTTATGAAGAAAAGGATATGGTTACTATGCATGATAAGGATGAACTGTCTCTAACATTTATAGAGTTAATTAAATGTTTAGATTCTTTAGTTAATGATGTGACTGCAGCATGAAAGACAACATTAATAAATATGATGCTGAAATCAGAGAAATTGAGAAGAGATTTTTTGAAGATGAAATGGAAGATCAGGAACAACAAGGAAGTTATGTCCGCAAAAACATGAAGGAAATAGAAGTATTAACCCAGCGAGATGATGATGGAAGGAACCAACAATTTAAAAGAGATGATTAGCAACATGAGAATGAATTTGAGGAAGGCATTAGATTGCAACAATATAGCAATTGGAAACAGAATGAAGAACAAGAGATTAGTCTGGCAGTAATGAGAACAGAAGTAAATATAATAATAGAAGAGCTACAAAGAAAGACAAGTGAAGACCAAATATACAGATTGAGAATGAAGAAAAGAGTCAAGTGGAAGCTATTGCAATAGAGATGGAATGGCAAGCTGATGAACGAGTTCAGGAAACTTGAACAAATTCATATTGATTTGTTAGAGAATGAGAGACTCAAAGGAATGGAGTCCCAACAAGAAGGATTTGCTAAAATCTAGAAGATCTATGATGGAAGACTGGTGCTTGAAGCATCAAAAGAGTATGGAAGGTATTGTGTTTTTAAATTTGATGATTGTTGTATGTTTGTAGGCCATGTAAACTTGAAGGAAGATAAGCAGTTATTGGAAATTGTTATATTAACAGGTGAAGAGATGACTACTCACAATCATATGAAGAATAAAGAAAAAAGTTACAGTCAAGTGAAGGAAGATGTCCAGTCAGATGACATCTAAAGGATAAGTGAAAAGGAGGATGGCAAAGGAGTTATTGAGATCAAAGGAATGTTTGGAAAGAAAGAGAGTCATTCACATGAGTATGGAATAAAGCTTTTCCTAGGAAAATTGATGAAGCTAATACAAAGAAAGTGCAGAGTCTTATGGTGTATTTAGGAATGGGAGTCAACTGGAAGAGTTGACGATGAATTTATTTGAGGAGATCTTGGTGTCTCCTAGCTTTGAAACTAATACTTTGTGTGTAAATGCAGGATACACTAAAGTATGGCAATTGTTTAAGGTTGTCATAATTGAAAGAAAAAGCAAAGACATGATTTTTCAGAAGTTAGAGGAAGGAAATTCACATAATCTTGTGATGCAGAGGAAAGGGTAGCTATTAAACATAGCTGTAGTGAATTATGCAGACAATGAAGTTAGCAAAGATAGTGCAAAGTTCTTGGGAGAAATTCCAAATGAGATGGAAAATTTATGGCATGAGTCTAGTATTTTGGAGAAGAGGCAAGGAAACCAAAGGATAAGTGATCAGACTATACAACCAGAACTAAATAAGAATGAAGGAGTTGTAATGAATGACAAATATGGGAAAGAAGATGTCACAAATGTTGGCATAATGAGGAAACACGGTAAAGCATTTGTTTTTAATGGATTGATTGATTCTGGTGAATATTTATATGCAGGAACAAGGAATTATGAAGTGAATTTGAAACAAGGAGTTGATTCTGAAGATCAGATCAAAGTAAGGAGTGATGAGATTAGAATGTCTCAAAAAGATGGAATGATGTTGAAATTACAATGTGGAACTGTTGAACTAGAGATGAGTTCAAGGGATGATCGTAACAAGATTATTATTGTGCTACATCGAGTTATTAATGAAGAAGAGACTAAATATGACACATCAGAAGTAGACAAGTATGATGCCATGATCCTTAAGGGTGCAGAAATTAAGTTACTAGAAGAAGTAGTATTCCAAGTACCTAAGCAAGCAGGAAGAATTCTTAGTTTTCAAAAAAATTGTGGAGTTGTAGATACATTGGGAATTGAAGTAAGAAATGGTGGAGCCATGAATGAGAAACCAGAAGAAGGAATTGAAATTATTGTAGGGATCAATGGAGAAGGCATTTGTACATTTCAGAAATGTATATGGAAAAATATTGGCATAGGTATTATGAAGTTCTTATTCAAGAACACATCCAGTTGCAGGAAAATAGTATTCATCATCTGAGAAGTGAAGTGGACAAAGAAATTGATGAGTTGTGGAAAATCATAACACAACATTCCAATAAAATAAATGGAGGACAAAAGAAGGAAGGAAGATTGGCTGGAAAGAATGGAACAAGTGAAGGTAATGGTAAATTGCAAATTAAGGTGGAGAAGTCTGGCATAAATTGTGATGGTGAGCAGAAAGTAGTAAGATATACAGAAAAGACAACAATAGACAGTTAGAGCATAGCTAATGGGGCCTTGCAACATAAAATATGGAAACATAAAGAATGACAACAAACAACAACGGTAATGAAGGGTAGACTATCAAACAAAGTATGGGATCCAAGAGGACACAGATCAGAAGCACGTAATCAGGAGATCATGATTATTTTTTAAAATCTTGGGAGTCTGATGTAGGAGCATCTAGGCCTAGCCAACAATGTGATGGAGTGGTCACATGTTGTGGCTAATGAAAGTTTGGAGGAAGACTTGGTTGTTAATTTTATTAACTGCAAAGTATGTAAGTATTTAATTATTGTCTAATTCTGAACTGAATTGGGAAATAAGTGGTAAGTGATCCTCCCTACATGGAGATTAAGCCAAGTAGTTTAGTTTGTTCAGATTAGGATAGGATCTGATTTCTAAATATATAGTGAATTCCTTCATATGTGGAAATAAACTGTTAGATATGACATATATGTAATTTCCTTTGTTTTAAAAAAGAAAGAGACAGAGAGAGAGGATTCACGAGGGAATTGTGAGCCTATGGGCATATTAGGACTAGAGGCCACTAATTTGTAGAATCAGGATAGAGAGGATTGAGGGAGGACTGAGTAGAGCGAGAGTAGATTACATGTGGATAACATATGAAACCGAGGTCTTTCTTTGTTATAATCAAGCCAAGACCGAGACTCTATAATCTTGTTAACTCTTGAATAAATGATGTTGCCTGTGTAATTTCCTTATCAAATCTACGGAAACCGAATTATGCATGCATGTGTTTTATGTGTATACGAAGTTGAATCATATTAAGTTATGTTCCCATATTTTGCAGTAGAAAAACCTGTGTTTAAGACGAATTTGGTATAGTTTGAGTTCGCAAGTGGAAATTCCATTTACATAGAGAAATCATGCAAAATACTTAGCAGATCTGGAAAGTCGGACTTGAAATATTACAAATAGGAGTTTTGGGACTTATTGGGTCCGAACTTATTATCACATCGAAAAAGTAGATCGATTTGCGATTGTCGACATATTGCATCGACGTTCAAGAGCAGAAGTAGTGAAGTGTTAAGTAGTGCCAATCGTTGATAGCGATTAGCGATAATCGCATCGGACCTCTACCAAAGGGGAGAACCGATAGTACAAGTCTTGCGACTGTGGATAGGCCAATAATGCGATATCTATGATAGTGATAAATCGACAATCGAAGTTTGGGCTTATTGGAGTTCGGAGGAATGGCTAAAAGGATGGACGAAGCTAATAGAATTCTAAACACGAATATATAAAATTTGAAATCCCTCCTTAAGGCTTTCGGTCGGATCTTCTATGTGTTTCCGCATATTTGCATATAACCCGGTACTGTGTATTTGTGATAGTCACAAGAGCGATGTCACAATAGACCAAAGGGAAGGGGCGATGAGTGGACCCAATAGAATTATAACTGCACATATATTGTATTTAAAGTTTGGATAAGGTTTCAAGTGGGTTTTCTTAGGCATCCCTATGTATTTACGTATTGCTATGTATTGTGTGAAAAGGGGTAAGGTCACAAGGTTTAATTGCGAAGAACGCTTCCGATATATATATGGGTACGTATGAAGCTTAATAAGGGGAAAATTAGGTCCCAGTAAGGTGTTTAGCATATGGAAGCCTTAGGGCTGCATCAACCTTTAAGGAAGTTGATTTGGTATTAGGCCTCCTTACATAGGTGATTCGTGATTTAGGGGAAGGCATTTTTTCTCTTGGTGTAGGGGAATCTTCAATCTCAATAGGAATTTTCATTGATATTTGTGGCTTCCCTTGTTTGATTCTTGTGCTCTTTCTTGTTCTGAAATATAGTGGGGCTTGCCTCCTCCTTTTCCCTTTTTTCTTGACTAAGGTGCTGAGAGCAGTGAGGGCAGCTGCTTCCTACCTCTCAGTAGCCTCTGGAGACACCCTAGGTGACTCATTTTGTGTTCTTACCTTTCTGTTTCATTTCCTTCTTCCTCTTTGTTTTTCTTATCTTCTTCCTCTTGTTGTTCTTCCTCATCTCCATTAGTTTCTTCCTTAGTTTCCTCCTCTGTTCCATCATCATCCTCCTTCTCTTCTCCCTCTTCTTCTTCTACTTCATCATGTTCCTCTGTATCAGTTTCTTCTTCATCCATCTCATCCCTATCTAGCTTTGTATCTTCTTCTTCATGTTTTGCCTCCTCCTCACTAGTAGAAGGACTAACATCATAAGTGAGGGTTTTGATATCATCATTTGCTAGAAAGTCTCTAAAGACTGACCATGTTATAGGGATTCTGAGGTTTTGGAGGGCATCCTTAATGAGGATCCTCATCAACCCATGGTGAGCCAATTGTTGTGAATTCCATTCCTTTACTTTGTTGTTGGAGTCTATGAGTGATTGCATCAAGAAATAGGGTATGTTGAGTCTTTGGTGAACTGGTGTTTCTACCCTAAATCTTAATTCTTCAAGGATCCTAAAATGGTAGCCATAAACAAAAATATATCTACCCTCACATGAGATATATTTTATGAGTTGGTACCCTACCTCACTCCATGGGTATGGGAGACTTTCCCTGCTTACTCCATTTTTGTCCTCTATGGGTTCTTCACCTTCTAAAAAGAATTTCCTTTTTGCCACCTGATTGTCTCCTTTGTCTTCTTTTCTCCATGGAATTCCTAGGGGAAGTGTGGTGACCCTACTGATGAGCTCTAGGGTGAGATCTATAGTGAGGCCTCTAACTAAAATAGTGGCATGGATTCTGCTGTGTGGAGTGAGGGAATGAGAAAATTCTTGAGCCACCTTATCATCATACTCTGTGAATTTTTCGAAAAACGACATCCAGTTATGTCTTGTAAAGGTTTCAAGCACTTGGGGGTGTTGTTGTATTCTCACAACGTTTGTGAGTTCTCTCCTATTAAACCCTCTTGTCATATTGCTTGTGAGGCTTGAGGAGAAAATGAGAGGGTTGACACAAAATGTTTAAATTCAGGACGAAAACAGAGTTTACTCTGTATGTAATTTACCTTTCAAAGTTGCTAAATTCACTATATTTTAAAGCATTTCTAGTTCATTTTCTTGTAAATGGGGATGGATTTTTATAGACTACCTCTTTAGAATGGTGGAAACAGACAATTCCTGTGATATCCCCTCTTGAACTCTTCTTTTCCTATCCTATAAACGGCCTCCTTGTATCCTGTAAACTGATCTTGTAGACTGTATCCTATAGACTCTTCCTGTAGGAATTCCTATGCATGCTCTTGTAGAAATTCTCTTGCAGAATGATGGATCCTTGCTTCTGGTGGGTGGCCAGGGTTATGAGATTGACTTGAGTGAGGGAGTTTAAAGGAGGTGGAATGCATGAATGCATGCAAATGATGTTTTATTTCCCTTTATGGTGTTTTGGGGTGAGGTGGTGTGGTGGAAGCAGAGGTACGTTGCCATTTTTGGACCATTGGCCCCCACTATCACCTCATCATTTCCCACTCCTTGTAATCATCTCCCACCTCATAGATCTGTAGTTAACCACTTCTTGTCCTACTCCTCCTTTGTCTTTGAGTTGACTGCAAAAACGTGTGAGAGGACACCTAATTTTGCATGCACTGATTGAACAAAGGTGACCAAGTTAACTGGCCACCTTTGCACTTATAAACCGAATATCTCATAACCTTTACAAATTTTGATTAAATGATGCATATGAGTGAGTGACCAAGATACTTACCTATGGTTTTGATGCCATGATGCAGTTGTCAAAGATCAGAGGTGTTGCGTTGTTTATTTGTTGCATGATCATTATTCTTCCTCCTCTTGCTGTTTGCTGATGGTTTCTTGGCTTTTGAAGGTATCTGTGACTAAATATATGATGTTGCTGCTACTATGGAGCTCCTGGATCATCCTAGTGAAGACCTGTAGCTGATGATTGACATTCTGTGAGATGGGCTACTACAGGATTTCCTACAGGATGTCCTCTAGCTGCTTCTCCCTCAAAATTCCTTAATCATGTCACTAGCTGGGGAAATGAGGATGGTACAATGAATGGATAGAGGGATTAGGAGTGTGTGTGGAGCAAGGGACATTCAGGTAATTCTCTTACTCTCCTCTGTTTTTCTTTTTTCATAACTAGTAGAAAATGATCTCTTTTTGTTTTGAATGGTGAGTGCAGGGATGATGATAATGGACGAGGTGAGGTGTTGGGTCATGTTTAGGATGAATTTTAGGGACCTAACAAACCTACCATGTTCCCTCGGATTGCTTCCTATAGGTTTTCAGTGCCACTGTAGTTCAGCGGATCTTGTAGAAATATAGGGGATCCTGTAGAAAACACAGTCTTTGAATAAATTGAAGCAATGGAGTGGAAAAACGATAGAAATTATGGAGGGATGCATGGTAAGGAATGGAGGATATGGATATGTGTGAGGCAGTGTAACCTTTGGATCCTCGTTTTTATCATCGACTATCTTTCTCACCCACCTGCAAATAAAAATTATATATTTCTCTCTCTCTCTCTCTCAGTATTTTTTTTTTTCATCATTGGGCCACCTCACGAGGTTTTCAACCCAAAGATGGGACTCAGGAACCTCATGGAGGTTTTCACCTGAGTCCTTATTCTTTTTTTCTTTTTTCAGTGACCTGATGAGGGAGGAGCTAGAACTTGCTCTACCATCATCATTGTTTTATTGATATTGTCAATGAACTCTTGCTTTGATAAAGGCCTCTTGTACATTTTCAATCAATGTCCATTAACAAGCAATGGAATGGCTTCTTGATTTATAGTTCTGATTTGCACTGAACCATTATCCTGACATCTCTCCACCACATAAGGTCTGAGCCATCTTGTCCTCAGCTTGCCCTTGAAGTCTTTATACCTAGAATCATATAACAATGCCCAATCACCCTCTTGAAATTGCTTCTCCTTAATATGTTTATCATGCCAAATATTTCTCTGAAGCCGAAGTATCTTTGTATGTAGGAGGGTTTGCATTCTGAATTCATCTAATACATTCAATTGGAACAATCTTTCTTTCTATGCATGACTGAGATCCAAATATAGTTGGGCTACCATCCTCAATGTGTTATATTCAAACTCAATGGACAACAAAGCCTTTTTCCCATAGACCAACTCATAGGGTGTAAATCTAGTGGTGGTATTCCATGTGGTATTATAGGCCCAGGTGGCCTCAACTAGTCTCTCTGCCCAATCCTTCCTGCTGTTGCTCACTACCTTGGTTAATATGCCCTCCAGTGCCTTGTTGGTAACCTCCACTTGCCCATTAGCTTGTGGATTATAGGGAGTGGAGGTCCTATGCTTGATTTTGTGATCACTGAGTGGTTCTTCAATCACGTTGGAGGTAAATTGGCTGCCTTGGTCTATGACTAGCTCTCTAGGGTACCCAAATTTGTAGAATACATTCTCCCTTAGGAACTCAACCACCTTCTCCTTTGTTGCTACCTTAATTGCCTTAGTTTCAATCCACTTAGTCAAATAATCAGTGCACACAATAATGTACTATTTTTTCTTTGAAGGAGGGTTGATAGGCCCAATGAAGTCCATGCCCCACTTGTCAAATGGCTCGAAATTCACTTGAGGCTGTAGGTGTATTTCATCTCTTGGAGTAGGCTTTCCTATCCTCTGTCACCGATCACATTGACTAGTGTAATTTTTCACATCCTGACGAGTGGGCCAATAATAGCCTACTTGCAACACTTTAAATGTTGTCCTCTTTTCTGCAAAGTGACATCCACAAGGCCCATCATGATAGGTCAGAAGGATGTCAAAAACTTCCTCTTCCCTTACACACCTTCTTAAGATTTGATCTGGGCCAAGTTTGAAAATATTGCCCCCAATCCAAGTGAAGGCAGTGCTTTTCCTAACTATTATGCTCCTTTCTTTGGAGGGAAAGTTTGATGGGAACTGTGCTGACACCAAATAGTTTGCTATATCAACAAACCATGGAGAGAGAACTGAAATAGCAAACAAGTTCTTGTCTAGTAACTGGTCTTCCACCATTCCTTCTTCACCTGCAGGAAAATTCATCCTAGATAAAAAGCCTGCAACAACATTTTTTGTACCAGGCTTGTGAACAATGGTTAGATCAAACTGTTGTAATAAAAGCAACCACCTTATAATTTGAGCATTCACATCTAGTTTGTTAATTAAATATTTGATTGCAACATGGTCAGTATGCACAAATGTTTGATAGCCTATAATGTAATGCCTAGATTTTTTTAATGACTGCACAACAACCAGGAGTTCCTTTTCAGTCACTATATAGTTTAGCTCAACCTTTGACAAGTTCTTACTGATAAAATAGATGGTATAGGGAAATTTCTCCTCTACCTGACCTAAGGCTGCTCCTATGGCTTTGTGTGAGACATCAACATGAATATGAAAAGGGA
>APFE030337034.1:5550-45238 GCA_000404065.3 Pinus taeda
CAATAATAATGTAAGGGCACAATAATAACAATAGTGGGCTTCTATGGGGCACAATAGTAACAATATGGGCACAATAGGGGCACAACAATATTAATAAGGGGTACAACTACAATAGTAATGGGGTAATCACTAGTATTATGGGGACCCAATAGGGAGGCCCTGAAGAAATTGTACTAGCATACTTCCGTGCAGAGGAAGATGTTACTTGAAAATCAGTTGCGGTCATACCAGATGCAGAAGGGAGAGCAAATAGATGTCTTCCTCGGTGGATTGAAGGAGATCCGTGATCAGCTAACTTCCATAGGGGCCACGCTGGATCGGGAACTGATGGTGAGGACCGCATTGAATGCAGTCTCAGAGGATTGGGAGGTATTTGTCCAAAGCATACTGGGTAAGTCGAGCCTTCCAGATTGGGAGGAACTGTGGGCGACTCTTTGTCAAGAAGAGATCAGATGGGTGACCAAGGCGGGGAGTAGTAGAAAAGGGGTAATAATCAAGGAGGAAGAAGAAGATGCGGCTCTCACATCTACGGGAAAGCAAGAGAAAAGAAAGAAGATGAACCTCTCTAAGGTCAAGTGCTTCCATTGTGGGGAACTCGGTCACTATGTGAACCAGTGTCCAAGGAAGAAGAGTAAGGGAGAGGCTTCTGACTCAAAGGTAGCGCCAGCAAAGGTGGAGAAAGAAGTCGAGGAGGATGACGATTGTGCCATGAGTGCTCATGCGCCACTTGAAAAGAAGTGGGGAGACATCGAGCTATAGTCAGACGGACTACAGGGGATGAGGGGCAGGATCCTCGAGGTACCCAACCTCTTGGATTATACCTTGCTACGGGAGCCCCAAAGAGGAGTAGCATGACTAGTAGATGTCGGTAGAGACGGATGTGGATGAAGCGGCAGAGAGTGCTATAGTGCAGGAGTCCCAGGACGGCGTAGAGACTAGCAAGATGCAACAATGCGAGAATCACGGGAGTATTGCACCAGTGCAAGATGGCATGGAGAGGTGTGCAACAATGCGAGATGCATGGAGTTGTTGCAGCAGCGCAGAGGTCAGTAGAGGGAGCACTTGTTAGCGGCAGAGGGAGCTTCAGCATCGAGAGAGTCTCTAGCTTGATAGGGATGTCAGAGTTGGGTGGATCAGTTACTTCCTTCTCAGTAACTGGGTTGCAGTGCAGCGGTTAGTAGTGGCAGTGCTATGGGCAGCACGATGCAGCGTGAGGAGAAGGGGATGCAGTGCAGATGCAGTAGTGGCAGTGGCAAGGCCATGGGCAGCAGCACAGATGCAGAGGGAGCTACCGTACAGATGCAGCAGTGGCAGTGGCAAGGCCATGGGCAGCAGTATAGGATGCAGCAGTGCAGAGGATGTGGGCGGGGAGGCCTAGCATCAGCACAGGTACCAGTGATAGATAATCAGAGTAGTGCTCAGTGAGGAGTATTACTAGAGCACAATCCTCGCTAAGAAGGAGTGTTGATTTGGGGTAGCATTGGATGTGCTCTAGCCATGCTCTAGCCATGAAAATTGGTGGAGAGGCTAAAGCACATGAGGTCTCCAAGACCCAGAAATGGTTTGGGCAGATTCTAACCGGCTTGGGAGATATTAAAATAATTAATATTTTTAATGGAGTTCCTAAGTCTAAACTTAGAGAAAATAAAATATTAATGGGTATTAATATAAAACTGAGTTAGAATGGTCCAAAAGTCATGGATCAAGCCAAATCTAATCTTAGTCGTTGATTAGAGATTTAATCTCGGTCGTTGATAAACCAACGAGAAAGGTATAAGAGGAGGTTTGAGGGTCAGTTGGAGGACACACCAAGAGAGATCAAGTACTCGATTTTCTGGGGCAGGGTTTGCTGAGGAAATCGAGTGAGTGAACTGAGTTGCAGCTAAGGGGCAGTGAATACATAGCAGAGAGGCAAAGTTAGTACCAGGAGGATCAGCGCAGAGTCGGGAAAGATTAACCCAGAGCCAGCTAGAGGCTATGCAGAGGCAGCTAGTGGCCACGTAGAGGCAACCAGGGAGGGCCAGCGTGTGAGACGTAGAGCGTCTAGGGATTGATGTAGAGGCTCTAGAAGCTGACGCAGAGCCTAGAGAAGCTGACACAGGGCCAGAGAGGCTGACGCAGGGCCTAGAGGCAGCGCTGCGAGAATTTTGTGTGACAAGCTGATAGTTGGAGAGCTAGATAGGGTGACGCAATCCCTATCAGAGTGACGCAGAGCAGAAGAAGCTACATTGTTGTTGTGAGATCGTTCATCCGGTGATTTAGTTGGAATATCTCTCTGACTAAGAGGTACTACTGCCAAGGGCATTCTCTGTTGGGTGAGCCATTTCTGGAACCCGGGTTGTATTCTGAAACTACATAATAATAAAACCCTCTGAATCGCTGCACCAGTTTTCCCGCATTGGGTTTTTCCGAGGACATTAGTCCAAAAACAACAGTGTCACTTGTGTGATTGTTTACTTTCAATTGATGATCTGTATGTGTTGATACTGCACTTGTATTTATTTTCAGTATTTACATGGTAAATAACTTGTTAAGTAATTGAACAAGTAGGAAGAAATAAATCAGATAGTACAGAAAGAATTTCTAACGGGTTAAACTTAGAAATTCTAACAATATCTAACATGAAAAGAAATGTTATAAAATGAAATGAAATGTTATAAAATGAAACGAAATGAAACAACTTTTAACTTTCATGAAGCATCATATTCATAATTCATTACCACTGAGTTATAATTGCCAACTTCAAACTTAAATTGTCATATATTGTTTACAAAAAATATCATAATAAATATGAAATAGTCGACTGTTGTAAAAACTACTAGAAACTAGAAAAGACAAGTAAATATATTATCTATTGCTAATTCTTGGGCCTCTTGCCGTGAGAAATGTCTAATTTCTAAGCAGGTCTTGGTACTATTGGTGGTCTTCTAGTAGTCTCCTTAGGTAGAGTCGCACGACCAGAACCAGAAGGCACATGACCTCCACATGAGGATGTAGATGGAGGTGGTGGCAACAAAGGAAAAGATGTTGGAACTCTAGCACTGACACTGCTACCGATGGTGGGGGTGGCATGGTTGTTGTTGCTTCATCATCATCTCTCAAAAGTTTTGCTTCCGATTCTTCAAATTGTATAGTGCCATCCTCCAAATTATCATCCTCTGGGTGGTTGTCCCAAATTTTATATGTTGGATCCTCATAAGCCCGATCACAATAATGACTCAACAACCTCAAGTTGTAGTGCACATAAACTAATCTTTTTGTTTCCGATTCTTCAAATTGTATAGTGCCATCCTCCAAATTATCATCCTCTGGGTGGTTGTCCCAAATTTTATATGTTGGATCCTCATAAGCCCGATCACAATAATGACTCAACAACCTCAAGTTGTAGTGCACATAAACTAAACTTTTTGCGCGGTTTTCATGGAGTCTATTTCTTCTCACATTATGTATGAAGCTGTAGGTGCTCCAACATCTCTCTGCAGAAGAAGTATTTACAACCTGTGAGAGAAGTTCTTTTACCAATTTTGGAAAAAGTCCCATGACGCCATATGCTTCCCACCATGTGAGAGCATTAAATTTGTCTCTATCTTCCATTGCATGCAAAGAACCAAACAAACCAGTGCAACTGAAGTATCTGCCTAATTCAAGAAACAAATTAGCACAGTCCTCCTTGTCAAGTGCCAACTTATCTAATGCTTCCATATATCCTTTAGATACCTCTGGATTTGTATGTGGTTTGATCCTAACCCCACCCCCAAGTGCAGGTTGGCCCAACCAAGATGGACTGTAGTATTTTGGCATAAGGATATACGCCAAGACATGTAGTGGAACATTAAGTTTATGGAGTTGTCTATAATGCGACTTTTTGGAGATTCCGGTGACAGAATCCGGCGGAAGAAATGAGGTTAAATCTTGATTTTTAGCAGTTAAAATGGGTTTTTAACTGCATATTTGGATTCAGCGCCCTGAAAAACCCCTGGGAGCCATTGATTGTGCAGAAACTAGCTATCAAACTTGGGATTCCAATGAATTGCTGCCGGATTTTGACCGGAAAAATCCACCGGAAAGGCTTTCAAAAAGTCGCGTTATAGACTACTACTAAGTTTATTCCACCATGTACACACACAATTGTGAATTAGTGTATACAAGTTGGGATCATCTTCCTGAACAATATCTTTTATTTGCCCCTACATGGTATCCATCTGCTCATACACCTCCCCAATCACTGGTTTATCTGTATCTACAAAACGAATCATGCTATAAATGGGCTTCATGAATTGCAATACTTGCCTCACACGTGCCCAAAACAGACCATCAAGAGCGGTCACCTCCACCTGTTCAAAACCTTGCTTGCCAACTACATTTGTAGCCCTGTCCTTTAATACCTGTCAATGTGGACTTTATACCATGCTAGCCAATGACTCTCTTACCTTCAAAAGGTGCCTGAAGGTGAGGTAATAGCTAGCAAATCTAGTCTTTGCAATCTTCAACAATTCCAATCTTGAGTGACTACAAAAAAGCCCATGGGTATTGCTATGATTTGTAATAAATTTTATTATTTGTTTGTCTCTCTTGTACAAATCACCAATCCATTTGTATTGTTGGTTTTTGTTCCTAGTAATATCATGCATCAAAAGGTTCATTGTGTGAACCAAACACCTAGACCAAAATATGTTGGGGTATTTATCTTCAATAATTCCTTCCGCTGCCTTATAATTAGGAGCATTATCAGTGATGGCTTGGATGACATTGTATGGCCCAATACGTTCAATTATTTCAAGTAATGGTTCTACAATGTTGATGCCGATCTTGAACTTCTCTGAGTAATCATATGTTGAAAGGAAGATGTCACCACTAACAGACACAGAAAAGAACACTTATCAATGGCTTGCATTTTACATTTGTCCATCCATCAGATTTAATGGACACCCCATGCTCAATCCAAGAATTTGTCATTCTACTCAAAGAATGTGATATTTTTGCGTTTTCATGATCATGTCCAACGATTCTAGCCTTGTCATACCCAGGGCTCTTGTATCTTTTGTGGGCATCATTTATGGCAAAAACCATTTCATGCCAATAATGTGAGCGAAGAACATTGAATGGTATTCCACATGCATACAGAAACCGGTAAATTTTTGAATCCACATTATTTCTACACCGTTCGTCAAGGAAATATGATATGGTTCTACACCTTTAAGAGATGTTTGTTCGTGTGCCTCCATATCCACTGCCATGGGAAGATGCTGAAGGAGTTCTTTGTGCATGTGATTGTAAGCTATGTTCAAAGAAACCCTTTGGTTTTCTAGATTTGTATTGGGCTTCCTCCTCTTTCCTTATGTAGTTGGCTCTATCTGTTGCTGACACACTTACACAAGTTTTGATTCCTATTGGTTTATCTCCATCCCATGGCCTTTTCCACCCCCTTTCCCTCCTTCAGGCCTAGAAACATATTTCCACAATGGGGTTTG
The DNA here is from genome assembly GCA_000404065.3 of Pinus taeda. Classification (NCBI taxonomy): domain Eukaryota; kingdom Viridiplantae; phylum Streptophyta; class Pinopsida; order Pinales; family Pinaceae; genus Pinus; species Pinus taeda. Next base: position 11,022 of record APFE030337034.1, read on the forward strand.
GTCTTGTTTAGTTTTTGGGGCCTCATCATGTCCACTCTCTTCCTCCTCACCAAGGTACTCCTCTCCAAGGTTTTCATCAAATCCACTATAACCCACTTCTTCATCCTCTTCTTCATCATGATCAACCCTCCTTCTACTCTCCAACACCATAATAACCAAAAAATGAACCAACAAGAAGAAAATTCCAATCCATATAGCCACGATATTTGAAGTTTTGAGTCTACAAAAAAATGGAGGAATGGGAATGGGAAATAGAGACTTTTTTTATTTAGCAATGAACATAAAAAAAAAAACAAAAATGATAGATTAGAGTGTAGATCCTACCTCTTTGGCCTTCAATCCCAAGCTCCAATCTCCGTTGCAAGCTCCTCAAGCTCCTCTCTCTTGCTCCCTTGCTCTCTCCAAGCTCCTCTCTCTTGCTCTCTCCAAGCTCCAAACTCTCTCTTGCTCTCTCCAATGGGTGAATAATGGGAAGGGTGAGGGTCTTTTTATCCTTTTCCCACTCCCCTTTCCCTCCCTTTCTTCTCACTCTCTGTCATTGTCCGTCGCCCTTCTCTCTCGGCCACGCGGCCTTTTCCGGCGCCGACGAGAGCATTTTTTAAGAGGGGGAGCAGTCAGGAGCGATCGCTCCCCAACCGCTCCCCCTCTTAAAAAATCGCTCCCAGAGCAAAGGGGAGCAGTCAAGGAGCAATCACTCTAGACCACTCCCCTAATCGCTCCCTCAAAACTGGGGAGCGAAATTTTTTTAATGGGAGTGCGCTCCCGAGTAGCTCCCCATCGGAGCGCGAATTGGGAGCAAATTCGTGGGGGGGGCCTCCCCCGCAACCCTGGTAGATAATAAAGTCCAAAGATCGGAATAGTGAATTGAAATTACTCGAACTCAAAAATAGTAAAGAGTGACAAGTCAAAAGCTTAGTTTGAGGTCATCAAAATCTAGAGTCAAGACTCAAAATTTAAAATGGAAAATGAACAGTGAAATGAACCAATGGTATCAAAACCAGACCGATCAACCCCAAAACTGGAAACCAAACTGAATAAAAAAATAAAAAATAAAAACTAGACAACAAAACTGGTCTACCAAAAAATACATAAATATTCAAATTTTGAAAAAAATATGTAAATATTCATGTGCATGTAAATATCCATGTGCACACACATGAATCCAAACCATTATACACAAATATGCAAAGTTTCTCATATATATATCAAGGGTGAATATAAGCAAAATAGCACCTAGTTCATTTTTTAACCAAAAATACATCAAGAAAGAGGCACTAGATGGCCTCTATAGTCCAGAAAATCAAGCTACAACAAATACCTACACATCATCAAAATCATTGCCTATAATGGGTTTCTCATCATCAATATCACCCTCTAAGCATTCAAATAAAATAGAAAACACTTAACATGTCAAACTGAGATTTTGTTCGAGTGATGGGAAGATTTTTATTAGGCTCATCACATAGGAGTTCAACAATCAATGCCACCAACATCAAGGTACATAAAGAGCTTGGTGCTCTTGATTAAACACTAGTTTCATACCCTCATACATGATAGAATCCTAAGGAACCATTGCAATCCCCCCAATCCTAAAAGTCCTTAAAACTGTTAAGTCTGTTGGCTTTTGGGTGGGACCTAAAATTCTAATTTCTCCATACGAAATCCAATGAAGTTGGAACCACTTTCAAACATCCTGAACCTATTAATAGTAATGTTAAAAATTTAAGTAAAAGGAAGTCCATTTACTTTAAGAATTTAACATTACTATTAATTACAAGCATTACTAGGGCCCTAGAGTTGAATGATAGGCTTCCCTGGTCATAAATTATTGCTTTTAGGCAAAATTTAGGGGGAACACCTAGCCATTTTTTTAGGGCGGATGCCCACAAGCACCCCTTTTGGGGAAACACGTCCCCACATTGGGGACATATTCCCCCCTCCATTCCCCCGAGTTTCCCCAAGAGGGGGGCATGTGGAAATGTTTCCCTAGGCACCCCCCATCCTAGGAGCATGGAAAACATGGGGAGCACACCCTAGACCCTAAGGGACATGTCCCCATGGAACACTGAATTTATCAACATAACAAACCATACTACACTTTCCACTTAAAAGGTGAATCCCAATTACAGCAGCAATAATATTTTATGTCAAGAATTGGTTTAAATGTCATGCATAACAAAGAGAGGAACAATATAGTAGTAAATACCTTTCAACAAAATGTATTGATGAATTCTATTGTCGACTTGTACACAATTTTTAAGTCCCAATTTAAGAAGGGAAAATTCTCTCAAGCAACTCTAAATTAGTAAATAGAATACTATTTAGAGTAGTGACATGATGAGAAACCTAATCATTTAGTCATTCTAAAAAAGAGGGATCTCTGCACTAGTCTTGTTGAACGTTAGATACTATATGAATATCGTGCTTCTAATCAGATATCATTTACTATTACAGTTGCATTTTTTGATAAGTCCATACAACCATATTCACCCCAAAATAACATTATCATCAAAGGTGTATAGCATCTATACAAATCAACAGTTCTAAATACCAATGTAGCACCATCCGCATAAGACCCGCAGGTCTTAGTGGGTTCTATAGCGAGCCGGGTCACTCGCATAGAACCTGCGCTTAAGACCTGGACTCGGCGAGTATTTTATTAAACCTAGCTACCCGTATAAAACTCGTGGGTTTGTCATAAGACTCGCATCGGACCCTTATAGGACTGGTTGACCCTCAGAAGGCAATTGTTTTTTTATTTTTTTCTTCTCTTTTTTGGAAATGAAGTGGAGGGAAAGGGAAATTGGAGGCAAGAAAATGCTTTATAAGCACCTCTTTCTCTTCCATTTGTCATTCACTTGTCATTGGAGTGTTTGGCTAATTTCTATGAGTGTTGAGTGACTCCATTGCACAGTGAAGGAGCTCTTGGAGGAGGCTAAAGGAGGCTTCATCAGGGCAGACCCAACTTCAGGTAGGCTTCATGAACCTTGTTTGAATGTTTTCCATGTAAATTTTTTTAAATTTTTCGTATTCGATTTAATTATTTTTTGGTTTTCAAATTTTTTAATTTGCAATTTTTTTTGGGCCTGTGGCTGAGTTTCTCAACCACACAGGGCCCGTGTGTGGCTGAGAAACTCAGCCACGAGCCCAAAAAAAATTACAAACTAAAATAAAAATAAAAAGCAAAAAAATATCAATTAAATAAATAATAAAAAAAAACTTCCAAATTTTATCACCATGCCACCAAAGGGTTTAGAAAGTCTCGTGATCCGGCATGGGCACATGGTCAACGAATCATTGCTGGTAATGACCACCATGTCAAGTGCAATTATTGCAATGCCACAATGCATGCAGGCATAAATAGGCTAAAATACCACCTAGCTAGAATTCCTGGGAATGGTGTGGGATGTTGTCAAAATCGCATTGATGAAGTCAATACTGAAATGGCCGCTGCTTTAGAAACCATTAAAGAAGAAAGTTCTAAGAGGGCAAAAAGGAAGGATGAGATTGTTGAGATAGGTAGATCTTCATCTCAGAGTGAAACACAGATTCAATGTCTAGGTATTGGTAACACCTCTTCAAGTGTTGTGGCAAACAGGAGTATAACCTCTTCTTTCTTCAGTCCTCGTACAACTCCAAGATCTCAACCAACCTTGGATATTTTTAATGAAAAGAATAGGAAGGAGGCAGATATGGCAGTGAGGAGGTTTTGGCACCATAACAGTCTTGCATTCAACTATGCAAAGTCTTATTTTTATCAGCCCATGGTGGATGCCATTACAAGTGTTGACGCTGGATACAAAGCCCCATCTTATAATGCACTTAGGGGGAAAGAGCTAGACGAGGAGCTTGAGTGTGTCAAGGAACAATTGGAGAGCATTAAAAGCTCATGAATTTACAGGTTGTACAATTATCTCTGATGGGTGGACAGATCAGAGGGGTAGAGCAATAATAAATTTTGTTGTAGCTTGCCCTAAAGGAACCATGCTCCTAAAATCCATTGATGAATCTGCACATGTAAAAGATGCAAATTTGGTTTTTACATTGTTGGTTGATGTGGTGGAGGAAGTTGGGGTTGCAAATGTTGTCCAAGTAATCACGAACAATGCAGCAAATTATGTGGCAATTGGAAGGTTGCTTTGTGCCAAATATCCCACCATTTTTTAGACTCCATGCACTGCCCATTGCATAGACTTGATACTAGAGGACATTGGGAAGTTGGAGTGGGTGCAAGATGTTGGACAAGAATGCAAACAAACTACCAAGTATATTTATAATCATGCTTGAGTGTTGAACCTTATGAGAGAATTCACATAGGGTGAGCATAGTCGCCCAGCTATCACACGGTTTGCTACAAACTTTCTTTCCCTCTAAAGCCTTTTGTATGAGTACCAAGCTTTGAGAAGAATGCTTTCTAGCCAGCAATAGGTATTTTAGAAAGATAACACAAAACTAGAAGCATTGTTTGTGAAAGCATCTGTCTTTGGTGACAGTTTGTGGGACAAAGTCACTGAGATTGTCAGCTTCACTGAGCCCCTTGTGAAAGTCTTAAGATTGATGGATGGAGAGAAACCTGCAATGGGATATATTTATGAGGGAATGGACAGGACCATAGAGGCCATCAAGACTTTCTAAAAAGGAAATGAATTTAAATATCTCCCTATACGGCAAATTATTGATTCCAGGTGGGGCAGGCAACTACATTCACCATTGCATGCAGCAGAAACATATCTCAATCCGAGCTTATTCTATAACGAGGGGTCTAGCATTTAAAGAGATCACGAGGTCATGAGAGGTGTCATGATATGCATTGAGAAGATGTTCCCGAATCAAGATATTCAAGACAAAATCAACATACAACAAGATATGTACAAGGAAGCATCTGGCATGTTTGGATTTAGCTCAAGCCAACGTCTCAAGGACAAGAAAATGCCTTGTAAGTGCAACTTGTTAGAACTTAGCTTATAATTTTGCCAGTTCTCTTTTATATGTTTGGCATTGCAAATTGATAATCTTTGTTGTTATTTTTTTACAGCTCATTGGTGGATAGATTGTGGCACTGAGGCACCACAATTACAAGAATTTGCCATCAGGGTTCTGAGTCAACCCTATAGTGCTTCTTCTTGTGAGCGTAATTGGTCAGTGTTTGAGCACATCCCCAGCAAAAAGAGAAACAGGTTGGAGCATGAGAGGTTCGAGAAGTTGGTTTCATCTACTACAACCTTCGAATGCTCACAAAACAAGTGCAAAAAAAGGATACAGATCCAATTTTGTTGGATACTATTGATTTAGAGTGTGATTGGGTTGTGGAGTCGTCCCCTGATTTGAGTTGGCTTGATGAAGAGACTGAGGATCTCTATAGTTTGCCATCTCAAATGGATACTCCAAATACACCTGCCTCACAGTTGCTTCAGCGTTCCGATGTTAGCACTAGCTCCACGAGGGCTTATTGTAGGCGTAGTCGCCCATGAGTGATAAGACTCAAGATTGTTATGAGACAATCATTTATCATTTATGACATGTGTATTTGAATTTTGAACTTGCTAACATTTTTTATTTTAATTATGGAATCATGAGCCCTTTTCTTATTCAGTATCTAAATGTTTTGCTTACAAAAATCGAATATGTTTTGTACTTTTATAGATATGAGATGATGTTATGAATTATTGCATATATTGTAGTTTTTATAACTTATAAGGATTGGAATTGTCATTAGTTTCTTTTTTGTGCTTAAAATTTACCATATTTTAGGGTTTTTTTGTATTTTGACGAGTCTTATATGAGTCTTATACGAGTCGTTCCCGAATCTTATACGAGTCGACGAGTCAATAGCAAGACAAGTCTTAACGAGTAAAACATTGCTAAATATTAATCGGGAACAGTATTTATCAGATCAATTAAGAGAAAACTTTAGTTAAAATGCCAATACATCTTTCAACATATAAATCCAACTAGTACATTTAGGTCAACTAGAAATGATCAAACAATATGTGCCTAAAGACAGCTACAAAGGTAAGCCTTATCGTTTGTAAAATTTAAATAAGACCTCAAGACTTTTGTCAAGCACAAAAGGTTCTTGAAGCTGATGCAGGCCCAAAAAGCTAATTTTTGCATAGCAACAAGGATTTCCAAAGTGCTTCAAGCTCCAAGAAGTATCTGAGACAATACTTTATGTTTTCTCCATCTCTTACCATATTCCTCCTTTACTCGATAACTATTCCAGAGTTATTTTGACTACTTTAGTCATGAAAGTATGAAAATAAACAAAGGCATATAATGTTGAGATGTTCCAAAGGATATATGTTTTGTTACATTAATGATAACCTACTGTTGAGCATTTACCACAAGACTACTAAGGTTCAGTTGATGCCTATTGTCGGGATTTTCAAAAAATATAGGTTGTGCCCATGATTGGTTATATGAGTGATCTCGATATATGCCCACATGTAGTCCACACTAGGCTGAATGCTCAATTGTTGCATCATTGCTACCATCAATACTCACTTTTCAGCACAGTGGTAACTACCAACTGTCAGCCTTGAGATGAAAACATTTAGTGAAAGGCATTTTACTTATGAGTTGAATTGCATGAGACCCTAATGGGAATGAAAATTGCCAATGAAATATTGTAAGGCTTGTGACTATTACATATTAGACTTAAATAAGCATGTGAATTGCTTGCAAGTCGTTGAAGATATTCAGTTCTTCCTTCATTTGGTTGGACCTTAGTTCCTAGGGTGTCGCCAATCATCTCTAGATCCATCATGTTTCAAGAATCGAGGGCCAATATTGCTGGCCACTTAATACACAAAATTACCCTCCCTTGGACCAAACAACCACAGATTGTGTACATTGATGCATACATTCATCATAATATTTTAAGGGGTGTCTCTTAAGTTCTTTCTTGCACTGATAGGTAACAAACATGATATTAATGCTCATAAATTATTCCTTCATGTTATGAAGTTTCGGTAATGCATTTCATACTCTCATGAAACTACTTTGTCATTCTAAAAATGACAAAAAACAAGAGAAGTGCTACGAAATGCACATTGACTCAAATAACAGACTTTAATTTACCATACATCATCTTATGATTATGGCACAAACTCATAAACCTTCCCAATCAAAAAAACATCACATAGACAATGGCACAAGTGTGATGGAAGCAAATCAACTATGAATTTCATTAATGGAAAATGTGCATCTTATGATTATGAGACAAACTATTAACCTTCCCAATCAAATGAACATCACACAGACAATGGCACAAGTATCTGGGATGCAAATCAACCATGAATTTCATTAATTGAAAATGTGCACCACGTCAGATCAACCAGAGTTATTGGACATGTCACCTAAAGTGTACACCTAAGGCGCAACGCTCAGAGTAGGGGTTGTCACTCTGATCCCTACCCACTCTGTTTAACCTCTCTCCTAGACAAGCTAGGGGGGTAGTCCCTAAAGATGGATGGAGGGGGTGAAGCTTGGTGGAACAACAAGCCCTAGGAGATTAAGGGCAAGACAACTACTCCTCTAGGCAACTTGAATTAGGATTAATTAGCAAGTGCGATTATTATATGAGCAATGTGTATGTATTAAATGATAGATTCAATTTAAGATCAATATGGCAATGATAAGATTTAACAAATTAGATACCAGTGCCTCAATGACAGAGCTCAATCAAAGGTTATATCACTTGCACAATGTATAAAGCTTCTAAGTTACTAGATAAGCAACACTGCAAGAAAGATGTTAGTACAATGAATCAAAAGATTATAAGTAACTAGAATATGAGCAATAATACTTGATGAGAAACTTGCAAGAAAATATGACTTGTACTTCAAGCAAAGGTTATCAATGATGATATGACATCCAAAGCATAAAGTGGACAAGTACAAGAATGAAAGATAAAACTTGCAAAGAGATGAACAAGCTCACAATTCTAGATATAATAACCCAATGATAGAAATGGAAAAAGTGCAAGATGAATGCAAGACCTATCTACATGAAATGCAAAATCTTGGTTACTTTTAGTTAAATGCCTAATCTAGATGAAATCCTTCTCCTCAATTGTTTTGAAGCAAGTCTTACACAAGGTTGTAGAGAGAACTGTTGGGGAAGGAGGCTAAGGCCTCATTAACGATACCTCCCCAGGAATTCTAACGACCCAAGTGCCTCCGTTCCTACAAGGGATTGCCCACAAGAGAACTGCAAGGTCACTTGTTTTAACAGTTGAGCAAGGGTCAAGCTTCACAAATTGGATGAAGAAGGTGGTCATATATCTCTATTCAACCAAGCTTATGCTTGGAGGTAGATTTTAGGAATGCAAAACTATTCTAGAGTGATAGAGCAAATGTCCACAAGGTATGATTGCTTCAATGAGATGCAATTATGGCAAGGTGGTTTCAATGTAGAGAGTTAAATCACTTATAACCAAAAGTATGTAATATCACTTAGAGCATAAGATTATAAGCTTTCAATAATGATGCAATGAGGCACTCTTAAGATTACTCAATGAAACAATGACAATAATGACAATAACATCAAAGGCTTTAGTCAGAGTGCTTATTATAATGCTTGTATAACAAGTAAAAATTAAATGTTATAAGCACAAGTAACTAAGGATAAATGAGATTGCTAACAGTGATAGATGAGGATGCAATTTAGAAACTATAACAAGTAAAAATTAAATGTTACAAGCACAAGTAATTACGGATAGATGAGATTGCTAACAGTGATAGATGAGGATGCAATTTAGGAACTAGATGTAATTCTGATCTAAGCAAAGGAGTAAGAAAGAGTTAGTGTCTCAACTAGAGGAGAAACAAGGAGGAGGCTCCTGTCAATGCCCTTGAGGAGATAAAAAATGATAAACATTTTTTTCGACAAATCCACTACTCCTCAAACTATCAGATGCTAACTAAGATGAAAGCACAAGCAAATTAGCAATATACTTCAGTGATGTAGAGACTACACCAGACCTTGAAAATCTTACTGCCAAGTCAAATTAGTCACACAAAAGCCCACTGTCAGGTAAGAGGGAAAGGATAGAAAAATTGTTAACATTTGTTGCATTTATATGTGATAGATCTAATTATTTTAAGCATTTGATTATTGAATTTTATTGTGATTTCCCTCCAATTATGTTTGCTTCAGATTTGAAGGCATTTTGGCCCACCAAAAAGCTCACAGCTTTGCGGCTTCCTCTTCAAAAAAAGATATGTGAATATACAAAACCTTAAAGGCACAACCACAATTAGTTATAAAATCCCTCAAATGATAGATCAATACCTTGAAATTAATCAACTGTTAGTCCAGAAGCAAATAAGGTGTGAACAGACTTAAAAAGGTTTGCAGCTAGGCTAGATAAGGCCTTTAGGCCTTGCCACTATCCTTACAAAGAGTCTCGAAGTGATCAAATGCAAAATGACTAGCCACAAGCCCCAAAGGAATCATAAAAAAACCCTTGAATTGATGAATGTAGGCCTTCAAAATAGTGAGGGATATGCCTTAAATCAAATGCAACGAAAGAGACCCTAATAGATCTGCGACCAAAGAGATTAGGCCTAACTAGGGCTATGGCTCCCTTCAAGGATTGATATGCCAAGTCAAAACCCTAGGGGAAATGCCCTGGTCATAAAAAGTTAGTGAGAAATCTGGAGCAAAAGCCCCTGCAAAAACACAAATGTTAGCCTCTAAATGAATGGGCAAGGAGTAGACCTTAAAATGGTTTGCAGATAGCCTATATAAGACTTTAAGGCATTGCGGCTAGGCTAGTATGAGTCTCCAAGTGCTCAAATCCGGAGTGCAAGTTTCTAGCCCTAAACCAGTGATGAAAACCTTCTCAAATGTCTATTTTAGGCCTGTAAACAACAAGGGTTAGTCTATAAATTAAATGCAATAAATTTCAAGCCCTAACCAATGATAAAACCCTTCAAACATTAGAGCAATACCCTGCAGAACCACAAGCGTTAGCCCTTAAACAAAATTGATTGAGTAGACAGTTCAAAAGGATTGCGGCTAAGGGAATTAGGCCCAAACAAGTCTGCGGCCAAGCCTAGAATGGCTAATAAGGCTAGCGGCCAACAAGAAAAAGGCTTTGATCAAATTTGAGCCCCAGAAATTTGTTTATGAGCCTGCAAAAACAACCTAGGTTAGGTTTTGATGAGAAATTGGAGAAATAATTCAGAATATTATTTGCAAAATTTTTTATTTGTAAAACCCTTGCCTAAATTCATAATTTGCAATGAGGCATAGCTTCAAGGCCTCTGACTTAAGAATTTCGCTTGATGAATGAGGCCTCCAAAATTGCAAATCGAACCTTAGAAAGGCCATAGACTCTTGCAGCCTTGATAAAATGCTATACAACCCTCACAGATGGCAAATGCAAACCCTAAACGGTGAGGGTTAAAACCTCCAGAAAACGATCTCTCCTTTGATTTTGAGATATATCTACTTGCAAATGAATCCAAGGAGAAACCCTAGTTGTCCTCTTATATCTGCAATAAAAATTAGATTGAAAACCCGAAATGGCTAATACAAACGGAAGAGAATATATACAAGGGTTAGAGGGTTTATTTACACAAGGTCTACTTACAAATTTATTCACAAATTTACAATGAAAATAGCTCTTTAAATAGAAAATATTCAATAAAAGTACCTGGAAATAGATGAGATAAAAAAAAATATTTAAATAGATGATCTTGGTAGAGAAAAAGGCAAGAAACTCCCTTCAATGTGATCTTATGATGAGCCTTTAGAAGTCCCACTATGGGTTCTTTAGTCCTTGTTCCTCAAGTAGTTGGTTGGTTCAACTAAAACTTCCCCAAGTACTTGAGATCTGACCAAAATAAAAATTTCTACACACTCGAAAGATATTTGTTAGATCCACAGAGACTTGGATAGCACAATGATAGACGAGTCCAAGGGTTTAACCGAAAACCAATATATCTGCTCCACCTAGTGTGTTTCTCCAAATATAAACAATATTATAAGATAACTATACATCGATGAATCTTCAAGAGCTAATGGAAATTGTTGCGCTTGCCGCCTAGACCTACCAATTAGTCAGAAAATCCCTTAACCCCACAAGGTGTGGTTGGTGGCAAGAACTAAGAGAAGGGGTTGTCACCTATCCCCAACTCTCTCCATTTAAGCTATGTCCTAGGTTAGCTAAGGGGGCTGGTCCCTAATGAAAAGTTATACGTTATGGATCTCTAGGAGAAAGGTAAATTTGGATTACTTGTCAAAAAATAACTTGATTCCAAGAATTAAGCAAGCATATGAATAAATGAGCAAATTCCAATGATATATTCAAAGTAGAGAACAATGCCTTCAAGTAAATAACAATAGCTTGCTCAAAAATGGAATCAAAATACAATGATAGACAATCCTGCAAAATCAAATGTTAGACCAAGATAAGCATATAAACATCAATTGCAACTATAAATGAGATAATACTTGAAAGTAAATGCCCAAATGACAAGATAATGACATCAATTACTCATGAGCTTAAATGATCATCAAAGCAACAACATATGAAATAACTTTGAAATAGAATTTCACCAATGAAAGAATTTCCAAGTACAAGAAAATTAGAAGTTGCAAAAGTAAAAGAATTCACAATACTTTCATAATAGATGCCTCTTGGAATAAAGTGATATAAACAAGACTCAAGTAAATCCAAGATATCATAAGTAGGAAACAAGTAAAGTAAAGATGTGATGTAGACATGCTCTTGGTTTATTTTATTAGTTGCATCAAAAGCAAAGTTTCAATTGAACTCCTATCCCTAGACCTCACCCTCGCCCGAAAAGTCAGATCTAATAGTGAGGAGTCAATAGAGGTGGAGGGTCCCTAAATTCTATACAGCCAACTTAAGTTGGAAGTAAATTTTAGTGATGCTTGGTACATGTAAGATTTGCCAAAGTAGCTTTGCAAAAGGAAACATTAACTTGAGAGATTAGTGTGAAAATTCCACAATTGGAATCCTATTGTAGCAACTGGAAATTATTCTCCTAATTGTTAATTTAATTTAACAATTTATTTACTGTTTGCTACAACAAATACGGAATAAATCACACTGCAACCTACACAAATAAAATTGTGGAAGAATAAACGCTGGAAGAAATGCTAGCACACACACATAAAATAACACAGTGATTTTTGGACAAATGTCCCCAGAAAAACCCAACTTGGGAAAACCGGTGCAACAGTTAAGGGTTTTAATATTAAGCAGCAGTGAAATAATCTGAGTATAATTGGATGCCGAAACTGGAAATCCTACAAAGAAATACTGGCAAAAATCAAGAGAGGAATTTTCCTCACCCCACAGACAATCTCCCAGCACAACTTGCCTTCAGAATTTTAGCCTCCTGAAACTCTACATCAGCCTCTGCGTAGCTGGCTGGACGACTTGCTTTGGACTGGACTCTGATGAAGTCGTTCTGCCTTCTGCTGACCAGAAGACGCTTCTCCGACACTCTGGGACTTCTTCCCGGCCTCTAGAACTGAAAACATCAGTGTCTCCCAGCAAATCGACTTTGCCTCTAGAGGCTACTGCGTTGCTCTACGTCAACCTCTGTGTGGCTCTTCTGCGTCCTTGCAAATGCACTCACTGGATCTGTAAACCTTCCTTTGGCTTCACTGTCTCTGCCCCTCTCTCACTACTTCGATCTCACTAGTTCTCTCTCCGGCAACTGACTGTTGCTACTCTGGAAAACGATATGCTCATGAAATCGAACTTCTGAAGTGTATTCTCCAAGTGCCCATCAACTTCTTCTTATAATCCTTTGTTGGGACTCCAACGGCCAAGATTAAATCTTAATCGATGCCTAGAATTAACTTGAAGTCGATCTGTGTGAGTTTCTAGATCATTCAGGCCTTGACTTAATTAATTCTGATTAATTAACCATATTCCTTAAGTTTAGACTTAGTAAATATTTAAAAACTGACTAATAAACTAAGTAAGTCATTTCTAGGCAGAAATTCCATAAACGATTTCTGGGTTTTGGAGATCTCATGTATTCTAGCCTTTCCACAAAATTTTGTGGCTAGAACACATCCAATGCTACAAAAACTAACACTCCCTCTTAGCATGGAATGTGTTCTAGTGCTCTATTGCACATCCTATCATAGCTCCCTATCTCTGCATCATCTCATGTCACGTTGTTGATGTTTGGCTACCGCTCCCCACCAACTACTGCGCAACTCTGATATATGTTGCATTTGTGTTGTTGTTGACCCTGCTAAACTGCTGCCAACACCGCATCTGCACTGCAACTCCCTCTCATCTATTGCTGCTGCAACTGAGAAGCATCCTAAATACTGGATCAACTGTGATCAGTATGATGCATACGTCTCCGAGTCCTGACTACTACTAGCTACTTCTCTGTCTACTGAGGACTCTGCGTTGTTGTTGTCTTCGCACTATGCCAACTACACTGTGCCAACCCTGCAATGCGCCTCTAGAACTGACTGCATCTACTGCCACAGATCCATCCTTCTACTGTATACTATGGGCCCCTATAGCAAGGTATTGATCCATGAGGTGGACTCCTCAAAGACCCTACCCACTCTCTGTAGTTCTCTAGGACTACAATACCAAATCTCCCCACCTCACTCATGGAGGTATATCTACAAACATTGCGAAGTCTTCCTCCAACCTGGAGAACAACATGTTGATATATGTTGAAGCTGCCTACTAGTCCTGCTCCTCCTTGTTCTTCTTCCTGTGAGGACAATGGGTACTGTAGTGACCAAGCTCACCACATTTGAAGCACTTGACCTTTGACAAGTCCTTCTTCTTTCTTCTCTGCTCCCCCTATCCCTCACTGGGACCCTTCGATGCGAGGGCCATGTTACTCCTACCGCCTACACCTACCTACAGGTTAGTGAGAAAAGACTTCAACCCCACAAGGTGTGGTCGGTGATAGGAAACTCAGAGAAGGGGTTGTCACACTATTCCCAACTCTCTCCATCTAAGTTATCTCCTAAGTTAGCTAAGGGGGGTGGTCCCTAATGAAAAGTTAAGTTAAAAGTGATATGAGGTTTTAGGAGAATGTTATAGTGAAAATGGATTACTTTTAATGATCTATGAACAAAATATGACATGAACAATAACAATGAAAATCATTAACATGAGAAAACCATAAAATCAGTGCCTTGTAAAGAATTTGTTCAACAAAATAAAAGATACATTTGCTCAAAGTAAAGATGGAATGTTTCTAATAATGAAAGCAAAGTAACCCTGAAATGCAAACAAAAAATGTTTGCACAAGATATTTGTAAGATATAATATCAATTCATGAATCAAAACATATCTTGCAAAAACTCAACAATTATAAAATTTACTTTAGAAAAGTAAAATAGGAGATGCTAAATGCTAAATCAAGATGTCAATATGGAATTAGACTTGAGCATGAAATGAAAGCACTTATTACCAATTTGAAGAATTACAATACTTGCTTTGAAATGTTTCTTGAAAATAAACTTTGCAATATAACAACTCAAAACATCAAAAGACAAGTAAAGCAAATGTGATGGAAAGTGCTCTTGGTTAATTTTATTAACTACCTTTACAACAAAATTGCAATTGAACTCTTAAATCCTCAGACCTCACCCTCGCCCAAAGAATTGGGTTTTATAGTGAGGAGTCCATAGAAAAGTAAAGGGTCCCTAAGATGTCTACTTCAACCAGCGTATGTTGGAAGTAAAAGTTTAGTGAGGCTTGGGGCCTTTCTATACTAAAATGCTTAGATAAAGTGCAAATTGTGTTAATTCCCCAATTAAAATAATGCTACATGCAAATGCTTCAAAGAGAAATAAGATAGTTGTAAAACCTGAGAGACTAGAATGTAAACGAGCTCATATGTGTTTGCACCATTAAATGGAAAATAGGAAAGTAAAATGGCATAGATTGCTTTAAGTTACAATTGTTTCAAATAAATGATAATGCTCCAATAATTTCCATGACATATAGCATAAATTGACCAAGTAATGAAGCATGTACTTGAAGAGATTATGAAACAATTAAAACTTGCCAAAATATGAAGTGTTTACACATGAAATAAGATTTGCTCAAGATTACAAGTTTGAAGCTTATGCATGTGAGAATTTAAATACAAGATTAGGAAAAATTGCATGTGAAATGAAATGTGTTAGTTTAAAGTATGCACAAAATGAAATTAAATGTTAGAAAGTTAGAAAAACTAGAAGCAAAACTAGTTCACCTACAAGAATCCCTCCTCTAAGTGAAGAAGGGGGATGCCATGGGGAAAATCCCAAGCTCCCTCAAACAAATTTTTTATATTTTATTAGGGCTTGAAATGGGTAAAAATGTCTCTAAGAGAGTTGCCCACAATATGAGAGAGATCTTTACAAAGATAGGAATTTAACAAAGCTAGACTCTCTCCCAAAAAAATAACAAGAAGCTTAAAGATTTAAAAACTCTCCAAAAGAGATTTACAAAGCTCATAAGGCCCACGGCCTAAATGAGTTTGCAGCTCTCCCTCAAATGCTTACGACCTTCCTAAAAATCAGTCCTTGAATAGCGTTAGGGGGTCCTGCATGCACACGCGTGAGTAGTTTTCCAATGCTTCTCCTCAAGTTCCTTGTTGCCCAATGCTCAAGCCTATGGGTTGCAAAACAAAACCAATTGCCAGTATGAAACTAGGAAAAAGAAACCAAAACTAAACTACAATTTCATATGCAAAATACTAGCTCAAGTAATGGGAGTGAACCCCCATACTTGCCTAGCTTTGGAAATGACTCTTGAATAGTAGATATAACTTTGAAAGAGCTAGAATCAAAGAAGTATTTTAAATTTAAATGGATGATCAAGTAGTTATAGAATAAGAAAACTCTCCTTTGCTCTTCGTTGGATGGAAGACTTGGATTGAAAAAATGGCTGAGTCTTGGATCACTTTGACTCTAGGAGTGAGTTGATATAATTGAGATTTCTCCCACGTCCAGATGGATTCCCGCACAAAATACAAAAGATCTTTCCAACACACTTGAACAAGTATTAATTTGCAAAAGGATTAGAGCAATATAATGAATAACATAAACCAAGCAATCGTCCTAAAATGAATTAGCAAGCTTATTCCTAGAATACTACTCTAAATCAATGATATTTGCAAGATAGGTTGCACACACCAATCCAAGCAGGATGGAAAATATAAACTAATATCAATTCAATATGCAAAAGAAATTAAACAAAATAGCAATAGCATGAAAGGACATCACCGCATAATGCCAAGAGAACAAGAACCAAATAGCCCCAAAGTCTTGATTATATTAGCAAGTATGCAAGTACAAAATGGTAGAGTTTCCAAGTATGCAAGTACAAGATAGCTCATAACATGATACAATATGAAAGCCCGTAGCTCTATTATATAGAAAGTTGGGAGCAAATTCCAAGGAAGAATGCATGTGCAAACTGAACGTGTTGCAAATCCAAAGGAAAGATAAGTCAAGTTCGATGTGGAGAAGATAGAGACACCAGAGCAAAATCGAATTCTATATGTGCACCTCAAGGGAAATTGAATTCCATACATGGCATAGTAAATTCATCCATGAGTGAATCCAAGTACCGTCATAACTCCAGTCAACCAATGCAAACTTGAACAAAGTGACGCCACATTTATAGATGATCCCAAGGTAGCTCTGCGTAGGTCCCCTGGAACTGTGTGATTCCTCCATGTGAAACTCATAGTTTGGCCAAGTGAAACCCGTAATCCTCAAGACTAGAGTGCTAAGAGTAGAAGCACCCAAGATAACTGTGAGATGAGGCCCCACATAATCTTCAGTCCAAATATTCTATAGAATATTCCTTTAGTGCATGAGCTCCTCTAATTAATACGATTTTCCACGTGCAATTGTTGCTTTATCTCTGGGAAATACGATTTTATGAAATAATGGTGTATTTATGATGCAGTGTGATGAGTCATCCTGTCCCTTGACTCAACTCTTTGACTTAGGATAATTTCTAAGTCATTTCCACGTCATTCTGTCACATAGAATAATTTATTTCTCTCTATTTTATTTAGTTCTAGCCTAATTCAACGCCATAATTTCCACTAAATTTAGGAAATGTGGGTTTTGAGAGTCTAGAACACATTATTAACCCCTCAAAGTGTGTCATAGTACAAATTGGGTGAGATGTGTAATTTTTATTACTCATACCCCATACAACTTCTCTAGACAACACTTATTACATTATATATACAGTTTTTATTGAGATTTTTGACCTGCGGGAAATCTAAAAAATTAAAAAATGACTACTTAGACCTATCCAAATTCCATGATTTTTTTTGTGTGATCTAGTATGGTAATATACATCAACTCTAGACACTAGGACTCACCCAAGGCCTCACCATCAAGTAGTACTCCGGACTTGGGGTAAATTGGGAGGAAAAAACTCGTTTAATTATTAATTCCTGGTAGGGAGATGATTATTAAACCAAGTGAAAAAAAACCTCCGAGAGTAATACTCACTTGTTGGCAAGGTCCCAAACTACTTACGCCTATTACAGACTCAAAACTCATCATTACTAGCATCACTTATTACAATTCCCCGTAGGGCGTGGAATCTGGTACAAGAGAAAAGGATGAGAAGTAGAAGTAGAGTTTAAAAACTCTGGTGATCTGATGATATTTGATGGTACAAGTGTCCTTTGGTACATCCTTGGGCATGGAGTCTTCATATAATTATTAGGTGCCACTCCAGTGGTCAACAGGTCACATTCTCCTCCTCCTTCACCTGCTTCGATCTGTTGCTACTGCCACTGATGGAGTTCTTCAATAGAGCTCGTCTCAACTCCTGTTGCAAATCGGCCCACATCCAGTCCCAACTTGGTAAGGTATCTCTACCCAAAATACTTTATACGAATACCAGCTACTCCTCGATGTTGAAGAATCTAGGGCAATTCATGATTTAGTGATTCTTCCGAGACTTGTTGATAACAGTTTGTATTGTCTTCTTTAATTAGCTTTATTATATTAGTGTGTTCTTTAATTCTTCAAACAGATATCAACATGGACGATCAACAATAAAAACAAGTACACAGATGTTGGCTCCAAGCCAGGGAAAAACCTCTCCTCTTGAGAGTAAAACCCTTGAATCTCTTCTTATAGATATTTAGATTAATATCAAGACCCTTGACAAAATAAGGTTACCTCCACTGTCTTGACTTCACTGTTCTCCTTCTCCTTATGTCTTCACTATCTAGTCACTGTCTTCAATACCTTCTCTTCTTGACTTGCCACAATCCTTTGATTCCTTGTTGATTACACTAGAGATAAGTTATGCCACCAAATAGTGTTATGTTGAGCACTTGATGTTGAGGTTGCATATAAGCAGTCCTTTTAGAAGTCCTAAAGTATATACATTACAGTGAGTGATATATCGCACTTCTGAAGGATATCCCAAGGGTACTTTTCAGGCTTACATATTCGAGTATGATTGAGAGGCTTCAAGATATCCTTACAAGCTTTCCGAAAGCATGTTGAGCTTCAAATATAGATATACCGAGACCTTTAGATAAACACCGAGACTCTGAAATAAACACCAAGACTCTACCTTCGAGATATGTCCGAGCTTCTGAGATATATGTCGAGACTCTGTCCTTCGAGCTTCTGAGATCGAGACTCTGTCCTTTGAGATATGTCCACTATATATTCGATGACTGTAATATGAGATCTGACGACTTTGAGAGATATGCCGAGACAATATTTTCTGAGAGATATCTAAGCTTCACTTACAAAACCTCGAGAGATATATCGAGCTTCTCGAGAGATATCCGAATTTCAATTACTGAGAGATATCACTGTGTAATCATTCCTTGCTTGATGACTATGATGCGAAGATTGTTCCAAAGACATGTTTATATATCGAGACCAAACTTTTGAAATGGGGATGCTTCCGAGATATGCGTTTCTTTTGTCGATGACTGTGATGCGTAAATTGTTCCGAAATTTTATCCTTTTGACCTTACATTAACTCTTATATATATGTGTCAACGATCATGTACCAAGCCTATAGGAGTACCTTAGTTCTGGGTTGACATATCAAGGAGGTTTACTGTGTATTATAGAGCTGTTTTGCATGATAATAGTGACACTGATCTTGGAGCTTAACCCTTGACCTTATGACTTTCATAACGCTTATGATGAAACGTAGAAAATGCTAAAGACATCAAGAAGAAGTCTTTGACCTATGGTAAACATATCTTTCTCATGAAACCCATGATGCAAGGAATAACATTTTTCTTCATAATATCATAGACACAAGTCATAATGAAAACTGAACCTAGTCACTTTTCCTTCAACACTCCCTCTTAACCAGGGAGGTATTCATTAAATGGTACATGGCTATTAAACACTAAAGAGATCTCATAAGAAGAGTCGGACTAGTAATCCATCTGTATAGCATCATCAAGATTGTCACATAGCAAGGCCTTGACTAACAGCTCTATCTCTTAATAGATCAGAGCACAATGTTGGCGAGACCAACGACTTATAAACACCTTAGTCATTGTCTCTCAAGGTACATACCCACCCGGGTGTTCACTGAGTATGACCTTCTAGGACTATTCTTGTCTTGGATTCCCAGCCCTCAACGAATATCGGTCCTCTTGCCTACTCTTGTCTCGGATGCCCTACACATCTTCAAAGAGTATCGAATGCCAGATGAGTACCCAATCCTCCCATTCTTTCTTCCCAAGTGAAGACAAGAATGTTGTGTCTATCTCTTCCTCTTAATTGAGGAAGACATACTCAAGTTTCCTTTGACAAGGAACTTGTCCAAGCCCCTTTGTAATTGGGAACTTGTTACAACTCCCTCTTAGCTAGGGACTTGTCCATTTATCAGCAACTTCTTCATGGGTCCTTCAGTTGCTTGGTCTCCTTGTGATGTCATGAAGTCTTTGTTTGAACTTCTTCTAGGTAGGGCACCGACCATCGATCACTTTCCTTCTTGGCTTGTCATGTCACTGCTCCCTTCGTGGAAAGTGGCCTTCTTGATATATGTCAAGTTCTTTTGTCATCTGGCTACTCCTTTGTCATTTTTCTATGCTTCAAAGTACTCATCACATAGATGCTTGCTTGTTCTCGTACTTTAATTTGGTAGCCCTTCATAGCTTCAACATTAAATAGTGCTTTTGTTGGATGGCTTCTTCATCATGACATCTTTCTGTAGGTATCATCATCCTGCATTCTTGTTGACACATCTCCCAAAGATATACATTGTCAAGGGTCTCCATATTTTTCAGACATTCATCAGAATCTCCATATCTTTCTGGGAGATTTCCTAGTCAATTCTTCTTGGTCTTTTGGATGTTGATGGCCTTCATCAAGGTTGCGTATCTCACGATCTCCATTCCTAGGAATCTTTTAGAGTTTTCTAATCAGATTTATGTAATTGTAGTCAACCATCTCATATTTCATATGAGGACATATTATGTTGATTTCATCTGGTGTGACTTATGTCTTTCTGCATCCTTTCAGAGGAGGAGATCCTTTTTCCTTTGATCATGCTTTTCAAGATAGAAGTATTGATCTGCAACCATATGACATGACATTATAAGACTTAAATACAAACATACATACTTCATTTTATCTTTAGGTCATATAGGCTTCTTCCAACAACTTCCTTTATCTCATGTTGATCATGTCAACTTCTTTTACTAGCTTCTTTAACAATATGATGTACCTACACCACTTAGACAATAACTACAAACTAATTCCATAGAAGCACGAATTGGTCATAACAAAACTTATAGTAGCAAAAGCATTTATAAATTTTTATTTTTATTTTCATAATCAACAAGAGATTACACTCTTAATTACATTAGTCATCTAGCCCAGGTTTGATACAAACCCTAGGTCATATCAGCAATTCAATCATGATTAGATAACTTGGGAAACCATATGATAGACTATCTACTAGAGTTTTTGGTAAATCCTAGGTTTTATCAGCATGAATTGCCTCTTCTGGGGTTTGATGTAAACCCTAGATTTTCTATCTATAAATTCTCAGCACACAATTCATAGATTCAGATGAGTACACATACTAGAGAATTTAATCATTACTAGGATTTACTTACAAACCCTAGATTTCAATCATTATCCTACAAGTCTCAAACTTTGACTAGGGCTTGACTATCAAACCCTAGATCACATAATCTTTAGAAAATTTGATAAGAAAATATTTATAGGAGATAACCATCATGTATAGACACATTATATAGTTAGACAGTACATTGACCAAGACTAAGCTAGGAAAGGAAACATGTACCTAGGGTTTCATTCATAGGACTTTTCATGGCACAGATCTTGCTTGTAGACCTAACCAAAACTTAGGTTTTTGATTCATTGTCAAAGCAAATTCTATCAGAACTTCAAGGGTTCAAGATTTCAACCTTAATAGGTTAGAGATTCCATGATCATATCAAAAACTCGAATATGACATCACCAATGAATCAACCAATATAGGAATTTCTTCATTGATAGCCCTAATTAGGTTTAGGGTTTCACACATCATCAATTTATGTCAATCAGTGTAGCAATTTTTATCATTAATATCCTTAAGAAGATTTAGGGATTGACATCTTATCAATATGCCCTTAGGTTAGGGTTTCCAGAGAACCTTTCAAGGTTCTTTTCATTTAAACAATTTAGAAATGAATAGGGTGGTAGATTCATCAAATGATGAATTACCTCAAACAAGAATCTTTTACGATTCAAGAGAGCTAAACAAGATGAGCGCTAGTAGTGTAGATAGGATTTGACAAAGAGAATAACAAAACTTTATAATAGAGACATACCTATGACTTTTGACAAACCTGAGTGATGCCTTCCTTCACACTCCTTGATCTTTTAGTAAGTCCTTCCTTAGAATAGTTAATAGTGGACTGCAATACATGCTTTCAAGCAAAACGGTGGTACCAAGACTATGCCTTTATTTTTCAAGTTAGATTTCTTCTAGAATATATAGGATCAATTTAATTTATTTCATATCTAAGAATCACATGTATTATCTAAAGGTTACAAATTAAACTAGCTAATCTTAGAGATTCATACATACCTTTAACTTGGTTACTTTAATACTTACTTGGTTACTTCAAATCTTTGGAGAATCATTTCATTTAACTGTGATGACATCGAATCAGTGAGACCTTCCTTACTATGGTAGTTCCAAGTTAGGAAAAGATTGTAGCATCACCACAGGCTTAGACTGGAGCATCATCATTGGCTAAGACTGGGATTTTGACATACGGTGATTCCTCTGAGACTGTGATATGCTTGAGACCGAGGTTGTGGTATAGAGTCTAGACATCTTTGCATTGTAGATATTTCCTCTATGACTGTGATATAAACACTTCTATCCGAGACAATGTTAACTATGATAATACTGAGACCCTTCTAACCGAGACTGTGATATAGTTGATTTCCTTCATGCCCTTCATGAACCATAGCTCTGATACCATGTTGAAGAATCTAGGGAAATTCATGATTTAGTGATTCTTCCTAGACTTGTTGATAATAGTTTGTGTTGTCTTCTTTAATTAGCTTTGTTATATTCGTGTGTTCTTCAATTCTTCAAACAATTATCAACATGGACGATCAACAATAAAAAAAGTACACAAGATGTTGGCTCCAAGCCAGGGCAAAACCTCTCCTCTTGAGAGTAAAACCCTTGAATCTCTTCTTATAGATATTTAGATGAATACCAAGACCCTTGACAAAATAAGGTTACCTTCAAGATAAGTGTCACTATTCTCTGCACTGCTTGGTCTTTGATTCACTGTCTTGACTTCACTGTTCTCCTTCTCCTTATGCCTTCACTGTCCGATCACTGTCTTCGATACCTTCTCTTCTTGACTTGCCACAGTCCTTTTATTCCTTGTTGATTACACTAGAGATAAGTTATGCCACCAGATAGTGTTATGTTGAGCACTTGATGCTGAGGTTGCATATTAGCAGTACTTTTATAAGTCCTAAATTTAAACATTACATTGAGTGATATATCGCACTTCTGAAGGATGTCCCAAGGATACTTTTCAGGCTTACATATCCGAGTATAATTGAGAGGCTTCGAGATATCCTTACAGGCTTTCGGAAAGCATGTTGAGCTTCACATATAGATATACCGAGACCTTGAGATAAATACCGAGACTCTGAAATAAACACCGAGACTCTGCCTTCGAGATATGTCCGAGCTTCCGAGATATATGTCGAGACTCTGTCCTTCGAGCTTCTGAGATATATGCCGAGACTCTGTCCTTCGAGCTTCTGAGATCGAGATTTTGTCCTTTGAGATATGTCCACTGTATATTCGATGATTGTAATATGAGATCCGAAGACTTTGAGAGATATGTCGAGACAGACTTTTTCGAGAGATATCTGAGCTTCACTTACAGACCTCGAGAGATATATTGAGCTTCTCGAGAGATATCCGAATTTAACTTACCAAGAGATATCATTGTGTAATCATTCCTTGCTTGATGACTCTGATGCGAAGATTGTTCTGAAGACATGTTTATATATCGAGGCCAAACTTTTGAAACGAAGATGTTTCCAAGATATGTGTTTCTTTTATCGATGACTGTGATGCGTAGACTGCTCTGAAATTTTATCCTTTTGACCTTACGTTAACACTTATATATATGTGTCAACGATCATGTACCAACCCGACAGGAGTACCTTAGTTCTAGGTCGACATATCAAGGAGGCTTACTGCGTATTGTAGAGCAGTTTGAATGATAATAGTGACACTGATCTTGGAGCTTAACCTTTGACCTTATGACTTTCATAACACTTATGATGAAACATAGAAAATCCTAAAGACATCAAGAAGAAGTATTTGACCTATGGTAAACACATCTTTCTCATGAAACCCATGATGCAAGGAATAACAATTTTCTTCATAATATTATAGATACAAGTCATAATGAAAACCAAACCTAGTTACTTTTCCTTCAACACTTGGAGACATTATTTAGTGCCAATCGCACTAGCTTTGGGGGGTCGAGGCACTACCCCAACAGCTGACAACTGGTCTCGAACTTCCTGAATCCTGGTGAGGAAGAGGTCTATGCTTTCTGCCTTCTGCATCATGATGCATCTCAACTTCTCCTCTAAGTACATCTTCTGCTACTCGGAAGTGCGCTGGTATAGCATGGAGAGAGTCTATCACATCTCTCTGGCAGTACCTTTGCCAGCTGTGTGAAACAATGTGGTCCCGAACTCCGTCTAGGATCAACCTCTTCACCCGTGCCATCTCCTTTCTGTACTCCTTCAGCTGATCTACATCCTCAGGAATTGCTACCACTGCATCAATGTATGTCTTCAGGCCATATTCGTTTAAAAGGAAGGACATCCTTGCCTTCCAGATGACATAGTTGGAAGCTCCATCCACATTGTCCTGATCTCTTAGCCTAGGAGTGGCCATCTCAACAAATGTCGAAAATCTCCTCTTCCCTTCTGCTTAGTTGTTGCTCAGTTGTTCGCACTCCCTTCTGGAGTGAGAGACTCTGCTCACAAGGACTGCTGATCTGCAAGGGAAATCGAACTTCTTGAGACTAGAAGTTCCCTGAGGAAAATTTCCCTCAGTGTGTATTCTTCTTCCTTCCACTCGACGCTAGCTCTACTCTAGCAAACTGTTGCAAAACTACTACGTCTAGCTAGAGATATGCTCTACGAAAATACTGGGTTGCTCTCTCTTCCTCTAGAATCACTCAATCTAGAGAGATCAAAGTTTTTTGTCCCTCACTCAGAAAAATCAGATCTCCTCAAGAAACTTGGCCTCTCGGCAAAGTGACTACGCTACCTCTAGGGTTTCGATCTGTTGCCCACACTGAACAACGAAACTCCTTTTGCTTCGCTACTGAGCTCTCCCACTAATCAACTACGCTTTGATACCATGTGAAAATTCCATAACCGGAATCCTATTGCAGCAACTAGAAATTATTCTCCTAATTGTTAATTTAATTTAACAATTTATTTACTGTTTACAGCAAATACTGAATAAATCATACTGCAACCTACACAAATAAAAATGTAGAAGAATAAACGCTGGAAGAAATGTTAGCACACATAAAATAACACAGTTATTTTTGGACAAATGTCCCCAGAAAAACCCAACTTGGGAAAACCGGTGCAGTAGCTGAGGGTTTTAATATTAAGCAGCAGTGAAATAATCTGAGTACAATTGGATGCCGAAACTAGCAATCTTACAGAGAAATACTGGCAAAAATCTGAAGAGAAATTTTCCACCCCACAGGCAATCTCCTAACACAACTTGGCTTCAGAATTTCAGCCTCCTGAAGCTCTGCGTCAGCCTCTGCGTTGCTGGCTGGACGGCTTGCTTCAGACTGGACTCTGATGAAGTCGTCCTGCCTTCTGCTAACTAGAAAGATGCTTCTTTGGCACTCTAGGACTCCTTCCCGGCCTCTGGAACTGAAAACGTCAATCTCTCCCAGCAAATTGACTTTTCCTCTAGAGGCTATTGCACTGCTCTGCGTCAGCCTCTGTGTAGCTTTTCTGCCTCTCTGCAAATGCAGTAACCGAATCTAGAATCCTTCCTCTGGCTTCATTATCTTTTCCCCTCTCATTGCTTCGATCTCACTAGCTCTCACTCCGACAACTAACCATTGCTACTCTGGAAATCGATCTGCTCATGAAATCGAACTTCTCAAGTTTATTCTCCAAGTGCCCATGGACTTCTTCTTATAATCCTCTGTTGGGACTCCAACGAGCAAGATTAAATCTTAATCGATGGCTCGGATTAACTTGAAGTCGATCCATGCAAGTTTCTAGATCATTCACGCCTTGACTTGATTAATTAACCATATTCCATAGGTTTAGACTTAGTAAATATTTAAAAACTGGCTAATAATCTAATTAAGTCATTTATAGGCGGAATTTGCATAAACGATTTCTAGGTTTTGGAGATCTCATGTATTCTAGCCTCTCCACAAAATGTCATGGCTACACATATGATGCTACAAAAACTAACAATTAGCTTGACATAAAATAAATGGTTGCTTTGGAAAGTGATATTGCCCAAATACACAATGCATCAATACTCAAGATATGAAAATGTTGCACAATAATGAGGCATAAGTGAACTTTAGACAATTACCAAGCTAAATGCATCAAGTTAAAGAGATGCTTGCATAAAAATAAATTGCTATGAAATAGAATGTAACTTGTGACTTGTAGCAATCAATGTAAATGGTGCAAGTGAATTGTAGTGAACTTTGGGAAAGGGAATGTGATGTGTAGTTATGTTAATTTCCAACTTAAAGCATGCATAAGATGTGAGCAAAAATGGAAATGTCAAAACTAACAATCAATCTACCTACAAGCTCTCTCACTAAATGGAGAGATAGGATGCCAATGGGTAGAACCCACGCTCCCACAAAAAACAAAATTTTTAATTATTATTATGGTTTACAATGAGGTTAATGGCTCTTTGAGAGCTACCCAAGGAATTGATGGAAGTACAATATGAGGTTTGGAAACCACAAGGAAATTCTTTCTAGTATGGAACCTCAAGAGAGATGAATATGGTGCTACAATTAGGAAATACAAACTCCCAAAGTGATACACGGCCTAGCCTTTTTCGCAAGCCCTCCTAATGCCCATGACCTCCTTGAAAATGGAACTTGGAGCTTGAGAGAACCTACAACAAAAATGTTAGGGCTCCAAAACTAAAACCAAAGTTAGTGTGAAAAAAAGCATGCAAAATGAGCAATAATGCTACAATATAATATACAGAAACTAAATCAAGTGATGGGAAAAGACCCCATCACTTGTCTAGCTTATTGGGAGCTCTTGATTAGCTAGATAAGAAATGAAAGCACAAGAGTTAATGAGATAAATTTGATTGAAATATTGACTTATGCACAAACTATGTCAAAAGGGACCCTGCAAAACTAAACACTTTCAAAAGATAAACTTATTAAATTCAAATAACATTAGGAGCTCCTTGAAAGCTATGCCAAGAGTGGGTTGGTCTCTTGAAGACTTTCCCTCACGCTTGCTAATCGATCCAAAGATGTTCCCTACAAAACTTCATATGCACAATAGCTCATATGGATTTAAACAATACACAATGGCAAGAAAACTCTAGAATCTGGAATTTGTATGAAAATAGATAGAGTTGTCTAGCCTATAGCATATCGAATAAACAATTGTAAATGTAAGATAGTTGTACATTCACAACTCTATAAAGCATATGAAAAAATGGAAAAAAATAAAGCATAAGTAGAGAAGTATACCATCATGGAATCAAACACATGCTACAAAAAAGAAACACCCATGAATGAACCCCAAAGACTTTTTTATTCATATGAAGCACAAGTGTACATAGGAGCATAGTATCATCAAGCACAATAGCTAGTACAAAAGATACAAAATGAGAGCCAATGCCTCATTTAAATAGGAAAAATGAAGAAGATCTCAAAGTAAGAACCAATGACAACTGGAGAAAGTGATCATCCCAATGCAAAAACGAATTTGTACAAATGGCAAAAGGATTGTCCAAGTGAGAACCAATCTTTAGTCATCACTGAGTGTTGGAGATCACTATTGTACACTGTTGTAGGTGGCATGTGAAAAATCTGTTTATCCCCCGTTCTAGCTAGTGTACATCTATTTCCCATGTGCAAATCTCTAGTGGATACCAAGTGTAGATGATCACAGGTGATAGGGGAGCAAAATCCCATCGAATTCTCCACAATGAAACTCGTGTATGTGACACCTATCACAAGTGCCAACATTGCTCCAACAAACTGCTGAGTACCTCTGCATGAAGGCTGCCACTTATTTGTGCATGTAGGCTGTGGTGAAGAGTTGTGTACAAGTGTGAAGTAAAGTGGAGTGGAGTGTTGGCGGAAACCAATCTCCACAAAAGTCTCAACAAAATCCTTAATTAAATCTTTGATACCTACGTTGATTTCCTTGTTGGCAACATTGACCATTTATTTATGTTGCGTGGAGTTTCCCGTTAGCATTTGCGTGGAGCTATTTTAATTGGCATGTGCATATTTGTTTTCCTTTTGGCAACTTATGCATATACCATGAAGTGAGTCCCCTCCACGCTTTTCACTTTAGAATTTAATAATACCCACATTAACTTGAAATAAATCAAAGTTTCTTCAAACATTTCATTCCCTCATGAACTCATTGTTGGACCATTTGACTTGCCAATTGAAACTTTGACTTTGACTTGAGTCGTACCTTCTCACTTGGGCCCCACATGGCTTGACACATCATCTTTGACCTACCTATGAACTTCTATGTCACCCTTTGACTCTTTTTTGACTTTGGAAAAAAATAATTATTTTTTCCAATTATTAGTTTTTTTATTTTTTTCTCATTTTTGCCACTAAGATTAGGAAAATCAGATTTTGAGGGACTATAAATCGTTTTTTCACCCTCAAAGTGGGTCCTACAATAATTTTGGGTCTCTGAAGATGAATTTCGGGTAGTCACATGCCCTAGACATTTCCAAATGCCACTTATTTACATCATTACATAGAAATTAATTAAAAAATCCAATTTTGCTGGAAATTTTTAATTATTAAAAAATCCTACTTAGACCTAGTCAAATTCCGTGAAATTTCATAGATGACCTAGCATGGTAATATACATTGACTCTAGACACTAAGATGCATTAGGGGCTCAACCTTCAAGGCGTCAGCCTAGCTTTGGGGTAATGCAGTGAGTGAAAAAACCTAGAAAATTATTTGTTGCTAAAAAGCTAGAATAATTAACCAAGTAAAAAAAACACTCCAAGGTGTACTCGCTTGTTGATTGATTCCCAACACCCTAGACTTGTTACATGGATTTATTCATCATACTAGTGACATTTATACAATATCTTTGTACAGTTGTAGAACCTGAGGACTGAAGAAGAACTAAATTTGAAAAACTTTGGTGATATGAGCAGCCTTTGGTACATCCTTAGGCATGGAGTCTTCAAAAAATCTACAAGTTCCACTCCAATGGTCAACAGAAACAACAAATTTAAAACACTAGTAGAACATAAGCACAATATCAGGAAAAATTACCACAAGAAGTTCAAGACATACAGAGATAGGTTTCCCCCAAAGACTTTGATTTTATTGATCAGGAAAAATACTACAGAGTTTCCAAAGCCAATCACACCATCCAAAGATGTCTACAATGAGGAGCCTCAGGCTCAATTTATAGAAAATGAGAGATTTAGATCCCCCTCCAAGTGGAAAATGGCTAGGTCCAAGGAAGTGCACAAATTTGACTTGATCCTGGAGAATAACAACTAGTTGATTCATGCCAAAATTTAATTTGGAAGAAAAAAATTGAAATCCTTGATGAAGGCTTTGGTCCTGGTCAAAAAAATAAATTTTTCAACATTTTTTCCTTGAAAAATCCTCCTTGACTTAACCACCATCATCCAAAGGTATGATTTTTCTTAAAAAAAACATTTTTCCCTTTGATAGAGGGCCTCAAAAATATTTTCCAATTTCTTTCCTTGAATTTCCCTCATTTATTTTAACCACCTAGACCAAAAAAATCGATTTTCCTTGAGAATTATTTTTTTTGGTCCAAATATTTTTTGGCCTTGGAAATGAATCTTTCAAATTTAATCTTCCTCGAGAATGTCAAATTTCTCCAAAAAATCGTCTTTCCACATAGAGAGAATTTTTATTTTCTCATTTTAATTTCTGGACCATTTTCTAGCTGATTTTTTGCCATTTTTTGCCAGAAAATAAATTCAATGACTCTATAGGGGATTAAACATATTTTCACCCTCAAAGTGGGTCCTAAAAATATTTATGTGATGATTTCTAATTATGATTAATCATCCACCTAAAATATTCCTAGAAAACACTTTTTACATCAACTAGTACATAGACATCCCATACAAAAGGACAAATTTTACAATCATGACCTCTAGACACAACCAAATTTGCGACACATGACAAATGATCTAGTATGAGAATTTACATAGACTCAATAACACTAGAACTACACCCAAGACCTTACCATCGAGCCCCACTCTAGCTTTGGGGTATGTGTGGGAGAAAAACTATACCGATTATTTGGGTTAAAAAACGTGAATAATTGGCAGAGGTTAAAAAACTCCCTAGAGTGAAACTCTTTGCTAAGAATCAAAGGCTTACTTAGATGTTTTACATGGCTTTATAGTCACACTAAAATCATTTTTAAAATGATGGACCACAAAGCGGCAAAATTTGGATTACATTTTTTACAAAATTGTTAAAAGATGATGATGATTTGTGACTGTCTGACTATTCGAACATGATGGAATGCTTTGAAAAAATGTATGTTGCTATAGGGTAGTTGACATGAAGTAGTGAACAGGACTCTTCCAAAACTTCTAAGCCTTCCTGAGTCAACAAAAAAATGAGTACTCACCCATGACACTTCCTAAACATACTCAACTCGATGAGGGATCAGAAAAATCATCGAGACACAAATCTGACGTAAAACTTGTTACCTCTCAAACTAGCAAGGGACCTCAGGGGAATCCTTAAAGGGCAAATTCTAGGCCAAGGGCAACAAATGGAGCCTTAGCCCACTATCACCTCAGCTAAGGCTCCCTTCTATTTACGGACTTTCACCAATGGGAGGAAATCTGATATGTATGGAGTCATTAATAAATGATAAGTCAATGTATAAGAGTGACCCAGACCCTTTCCGAGAAAGTTTGAAGCGTGGAGCTTGCTTGCTTTCTAAGCAAGGTACCATGTGCTTCTAGGGAAAGGAAGAGGATTTTGGGGGATAGGTGTATGAGAATATGCTTTGAAAGGAGTTCCCCACACCCTAAATCCTTGTTAAAGTTGGTACCTCGGATGGTTCTTGAAAATGTTCCTTTGAAGGAGCGGGACCACAAAGGGCCAAGTGGACCTGGTCTAGGGTATGAGGAAGTTATGAAATAATCAATGAATTTCTTACCCTAGACAAGGTGGGAAGGATCAAAGAAAGCATTTCACTCAATGATGTTGCTTTGACCCTGAGAAGTACTAGCCTTGGGGATGGCTAAGTAAGCTTTGGTCCTGGAGCTAGGGCTTGGCTTTTCTCCCAACTCCATCGTCGGAATGTCTTCAAATTTGGAGGAGGGCTAGAAGAGAGGCCAATGCAGAAGACCCTAGGAGATCGAATTTTTTTAGTGGCTAACTTGTTGGGAAATTGATGCCCTAGGCACCCCAATATGCCTAGACTTGGGAGAAGGTGAAAAAATAGGAGTTTTGGTGACCACCCTTGGTAGATCAGTGCCTCGGTACTTGGGAGAATGGAGTCTATGTTGATTATGTGTAATATTTCTTGGTTTCCAGTCAAGGGGCCTCAAAATTACTTCACAAACCCTCTAAGTCAAGTGAAAGCAATTTTGCGGCTTTTATACTTGAAATGTACAAGAGGAATGGCTTGTCAATGTCAAATTTTACCTCTAGGATATTTCGCTTATACTACAAGGGCCAATGCATGGAGAGAACATTATAATAGAGACAATCCCACAATATTAAGCAATAATTTGCATGCAGCAATTAGCCTTAAAACAACGAAAATTCCATCCAGCATATATGACAAAAGTAACAAAGAATAGCATCAAAATTTCATACTTACATGCAGTAAAGTATATCCAACCATTCACAAATGACAATAAAGAAGCTCCAAGAGAAGATGAACCAATAACCATACATCAAAATTCATCCATAAATGCTCCAATTCATCCTCCAACAAAAAGTGTGAAATTCCCTAAAGAAGAGAGAAATCCAATCCAAAGTGATGCTGAGAAATGATCTCACCTCAATTGTATTTATACACATCTAAGGAGTTCGAATTAGCCTCCTTGGCCTACATAAGCCCAAAAAATAAAATGATGTGCTAATAATACAACTTTTTGGTGACAAGCCCACCAAACTAGCTCACAAATGAAAAAGTAAGCCTCTTATGTAACAACCCATTTACATATCCATCTAAGTTAAGTGATATAATAATATAAATTAAATGGTATAAACTAATATAAGCTAAATAATAAAAGTTGTATAAATAAATAATATAAGTTAAAATAATATAAATTAAATGCTATAAATTAATATAAGTTAAATAATAAAAAGTAGTATAAGTAAATATTATAAGTTAAATACTATAAGTTAAATACTATAAATTAAATGCTATAAATTAATATAAAGTTTTACACTTGATTATGTACAAAGTTAAGGTTCATAAATAAATGGAAGCTTATATTAAAGCAATATAAGAAACATTCGGGTAACCCTTTTTGAAAAGATCTTTCAACCCATAACTGAAACCTCTGCGCAGTCGACAGCAGCCTCTGATCGATAAATATCTAAGGAAATGCATGTGCGAGGTGTCGAGTGTTGCACCAACGGTGGGGGGAAGGCTGGGAGGCGGTCACCGAACCCCTCGGTATAAAACCACTGAGAGGGCCAAGGAAAACGGGGGGGGAGAGAAGAAAAAAAACGGAGAGTACAGAGGGAGACCGAAACAGGAACGGAAGCAGCTGAAATTGACCTGAGGTTCTGGGCAAAGGGGCAGTAAGTGAAGCTTACTGAATTGGCTGGGGGGAATTGGTTTCCCAGTAATCGATTCAACTTCAGAGAGCAGACAGCAATTTACCAGTCAGCAGTTCAGGTAAGTTTTCGTTGTTTTAAGATTTTTGCATTTTTCAGTTTTCGAATCATGAAATTTCAGTTTACAGTCATTACACATGGTATCAGAGCGTCGTTCAAACCCTTCGGGACCTCACAGGCCCTACACATCCGAAAACAAAAACAAAAAAACCAGGGTTCTCGTTATCCCTGTGTTTCTGCAAGTTTCGTTCCTTATTAAACCACTTTCCTGTGGCTGGCTTAGTCTGATACGCTCGAAATTTTCGTTGGATAAATTTTCCTGGTCAATCCACTAGGGAGACGCAATAAAGACATTGAACCAAGCTGTGAAATTTCCGGTCCGTGCCCGAAAGATGAAAATACACATACGCGGAGCTGAGGTTGAGGCTGTACCTGCTACCAGTGAAGGTGAAGGTTTACGAACTCTTCATGATTTAAATTCAGGCAAATATACATGCGATATACTTCGGCGGAGTGTTAAAACCACGGCTCGGGTGGCTCACATTCATTCTTTTGCCCAGGTTCCTTATCACTCAGTATTTCTTGCGGTCAGAGAACAGAAACTCTAAGACATTTTATTTTCATGGGAGTTGGATTGATGTAAGGGTTTCATTAGTTCTTTGAGCCGAGCAATGATGAGAGGCTCGGATTCTCGAATCCGAGTGATATTCCGTGGAGCAAAACACGTAGATATCGGCATTCAGTTTAGGGAAGCGATGCGGTGATATTTTTAAACGCTGCTCACAACATTGAAGAGAAGTCACTTTTTTTTTATTTTTTATTTGGAAAGATCAGACGAAATCGCAGTTGTTGACGGGCCGTTGTATAACTAGATATAAATTAAACCATAGTGCCAACCAGAGAAAGGTATTTTAATTGATTTAGAAATCGAAATGATAGGCCCGCCAGTGACAAGGAAGGGAAGAAGTGACCGCTATAAGTATGTTTTCTTTAAGCCACCGAGTCAGTGCCCCGAAATATGCCAGACCACGCTAGACAGTGAACGCTATTACAGGTATTATTAGAATCTCTACCGATCACCTTCAAAAGCAGTCACAGTCAGAAAATTCAAAAGTAATGGCACATTTGATGATTCGGTGAATGCTCAGACAAAATATTTTGACAGAAGATCGTTTAGCGTATTGCTTGTGCAAAATTGACGTTTTACAGCAGAAATATCTCTCGCTCTTCCTGCAGCTTTCCGCTTTTGATTTTATAACATTAACAATTAAATTGTTTACCCTTCAGAAATATCTCTCGCTCTTCCTGTAGCTTTCCGCTTTTGATTTTATAACATTAACAATTAAATTGTTTACCCTTCAGAAATATCTCTCGCTCTTCCTGTAGCTTTCCGCTTTTGATTTTATAACATTAACAATTAAATTGTTTACCCTTCAGAAATATCTCTCGCTCTTCCTGTAGCTTTCCGCTTTTTGATTTTATAACATTAACAATTACCTTTCAACGTTGAAAGATGGATATAAATCCTTATTTTCAATCTTAGATCTTGTTTATCGGAGCCGCTTAAAACAAAATTATGAGCTATCGGGAATTAAACCCACGAAG
>APFE030337045.1:0-14830 GCA_000404065.3 Pinus taeda
TTTTTACCTACAAAACAAAAAACACAAAACCCAACACGAATATGCAAAGAAAAACGAACCTTACGGCTCGAAGTTAGCTTTACCCAAAAAACTAAATATTTTTTAAAAAAATTATCTTTAGCCGAAAAAACTAAATATTTTTCTCAATGTTTCTGATTTTCCGAGATCACACTAAGGTGCAGGGAAAAGAGCATACGCATGAGAAAAAAAATCCTTCCTTTCTGTTTCTGATTTGCCCAGATCGCACAGAGTCGCAGGGCAAAGAGCATACGCAGAAATGAAAGGGATAGATCCGGTTAAAAAAAACTAAATAGACCGAAACCGAAATAAGCAGAGAGAAAATAACAGTAAACTGCAAAATAAAGACTGTATACCTCCAGATCTTAAAAATGACGCAGATAGGGCTACCGGAAACCTTTTCGCGTGAAACGAAAGGGGTTCCTCACTGGAACAGATGCTCCGAACACAACAGAGTAGTCCTCTCGGCCCGAAATCAGTCAGAAACAGTAGATCTAGGAAACGACAGCCGCATGCAGTTCTACCGGCTTCAGATTTGGATCACCAACGGACGCGGCCCTCAAATAGCTCTGATACCATGTAGGATTTTACAGGGTAAGTTCAGACAGAACACCAAAAGGACACCGCTCACAAACAGATCACAGATCAATACACCAGTATTTTGACGTGGTTAAAACCCTCAGAGAGGGAAACAGTCCATGACCTACGCCAACGTGGCTACTACAGGCAATTTATTAATAAAAGAATGAAAATTTACATAAGCTTCTCTCATGCACGGTTAACCTAAAAATGACCCTCCATGCACTTTAAATAGAATTCATGGACCAATCGGGTGTCAAGCCACGGATCAAGTGTCGGTAATACCGAGGAGAGAATGAACCGTCGTATCACTACATATCGTGACCGTCGGATTGTAAGTTACAAAATGTACAACGGTAAAGAAACACACTTTACCTAACGCTAACCTAACTCTATACTAGACCAAGTTGAACTTAACTATTCCTATGTGTCGGAATATCCTAACAAGCATTGAGAAAATGATTATTGGAGGCTAGAAAGCTTATTATGAGCTTGAAACCAATGATAAGTTGCTTGCTCTTTATATTTGGAGTTAAAAAATGTTCCTTTTATAGACTCTCGTCACCCTTGTTGTCTTATATGGATGTGAAGTTTGGGGTTGTAGTATATGCAAAGAGTCGTGGAGAAATTTGAGATGATTCAAAAGCAATTCATAACCTACAAACTCAAGATCAAGGTAAATATTCCCTATCACGTCCTCCTGATCGAAGCTGGCATTTCCCCCATTAAAATCATGGCTATGTTTAGGTATCTGATCTATAAGAAGAATCTTTACAACATGGAATCCAAGAGGCTTCCCAAAATTGCTTCTAACTTTAGTCAAAATCCCCACTTGCACCTCAAGCGTGGGTGGTATAAGGCTGCCCAGTCTTGGCTCAACCACTGGGGAATAAAGGAGGGGATCATCTTGCAAAGAAAGGATAGTATCAAAGATATTATTACCTCCAAATTTAAGGATAAACTATGGGATTAAAAGGAGTTGAAGGGAAAAAGGAAGCTAAGATACTATAAGGAGGTGATCAAACCCACCCTTGATAACCTGAATTATCTCTCTATTTTGACCAACACTAAGAAAAAAGTTAACATCGCTAGGATAAGAACTAATTATCATGAGCTTTGAAGTGAAATTGGGCAGTGTTCTACTCCCAAAAATCCTTGGGAAATAGAATCTGACAACTTTTTCTTTGCAATACTAAGAGGGTGGGAGATGAAAAAAACTTCCTCTTAGATTTCCCGGCTCTTACTCACATCGCTCTCGTTTCCTAACAATTGTCACACTTACAATATTCTTGATGTGTTAAGTCAGCCCAACTATAGTGATCTTGGAGCGCCTCTTTCCCTTATTTTTTATCATAGAAATAGATTTTGAAGAATCACATTTAGATTCTTATTTTCTTAAGGTCCGATAGACCACATTGGTCTTAGTGGACAACATAAAATTTGTGTCGGAAAACCCCATGAATGAGAAGCTTGGACCTCTTGAATTACACAAAATATTAACTTTTTGGCAATGTGTAATATAAATAAATATTTTTTAAACCATCGATGATGATTTATTAGAGTTTAAGTCATACAATTTCATAATGTAAAGTCTGCCATGATACTCTCATCATTGGTGCATACCCCTTCATTTACATGGCTTCAACGGTTTGCATACAATTGCAATGCCTCCTCAACAAGTGTATCTGTGTATATAAGATATGCACATACCGTAGACCCTGTTCGACCTTTACCTTCCTGTCAGAATATCATAAAATATGATCACACTTCACACATCAAATTTTAATGCAGAATGGTGGAAATAACTTACCAAACACACAACTCAATGACCCATAATAAATGAAATGCAATACCAACCAACATTATTCACTACTAGAATTCTTAGGTTTCAACACTAATATTGGTATATGAAAGGAATCAAACTGCATTCACCCAACATGATGAGAAATATAAGCATTAGTTATGGTTCATAAATTGAGATTTGGTAAATTTCATCACATTTTTAAATGATATTTCATATATGTATTATATGGTAGATTCAATTAATATAACCACCAATTTATGGATGGCCAAGACCAATCATGCATCATGAAAGACTAAAAAGAATCCTCCTTAACATGCAAATATCATGTCAATGTGCATGTCACAAAATGTAAAAATCATTACATTGTACAATAATGAAGTCTTACACAGTGGCCACTTCATGTGAGGAAAACCCACATATTGAGATCCACAGAGGATTTGCACGAATATCATCACATGAAATGATAATATGTCATCCATTTTAAAACATT
The DNA here is from genome assembly GCA_000404065.3 of Pinus taeda. Lineage (NCBI taxonomy): Eukaryota > Viridiplantae > Streptophyta > Pinopsida > Pinales > Pinaceae > Pinus > Pinus taeda. Next base: position 2,892 of record APFE030337045.1, read on the forward strand.
GTAATTAACAAGTTAGAGAATGAAAAATCAGAAGAATTTGGTATGATTCCATTACATTATTGACTTATATGTCCCACTTGTAAATAAAACAAAGAATTGATCAATATAAGTAATTTTGTTACTATCAAGGATATCCTTCCCATATTTCTATGTTCCACCACTTCCTCACATTCATCTACATCTAAACTCAACCCAATAAAAGACTTAAGACATTTGCTCCAACCATCCTTAACCTCTAAATTAAAAAGTCCAAAATGTTGCATATGGGATAGATGTGCCTAGTCTCAAATTTGTCCAAATCTTTTTTAGATATGTCTGTTACTTATAACGATGCATTGAAATCATCATAAAATAAATTTGCAAGACGAAAATATACACTGCTACCACAATTCTTTTCCTTCTTTAATAATAATAATAGGTAGTATGTATTGTGCTTTTAACTTTTCTAGTTGGAAATATTTACAATTTTCAGTTGTCATCATTACCCTACTCCATTGAAGTTGAATGGAATATGCACATTTCTAAGTGTTGCATTAACATTTAAACTCTAGCTTTCAATCTCCCAACCTCCCTCTTCTTCCACTTGACATAAAGGATATTTTTCATGCTTGACCTCTATTTTCTCATGACTGACCTTTGACCGATATTGGAATTCAAAGTTATTGTCACAACTAATTCATGATTTTCCTCTTACCCTAATATTCCAAAACCTTTCTACCTCTCTACTTATGTTCGCAATAAGTTTGAAAATCACAAAGAATAACGACAAAAGATAGATAAAAAATTGAAACCTCTCAACGAGAGAATATAACATTTGTAGATTCCTTTTATCATCCAATTCTAGAATAGTTGCACTTTCTTGCCTCTCTTTTATGAAGCTTGATATGTAGTTTCCAAATGAAATTGTAAGTTTCATTCATGCATATTAGAGGAGCCTACCTATAACAATTAGAAAACAGTTTGTTAAAATAGTTCATTATAAAACTCTCTCAAAACATAATCAAATTGAAGGTTTCTTCCATTTAAGCTTAAGGTCCTCCAACAAATTCTAGGGCAAATATTGTTGGCAACATCTGCTTCCATGTCTATTAAATATCAATAATACTGTTGAAATTATGTCTTCCAAACCTCAAACTTGATAATTTGTTACTCTCGGGATTGTCTTGTGGCAAGTTATGGTGAAAAGTATTTGTTCATGGTGCAAATAGTAATCAATGTTCAACCATAAGTCAAAACAATTTGGTTGTGCTTATGTACATTGAATTAAACTTGGACAACAGCGGTGGTAAACAAGACCTTAGGAAAATTTTCTAGTGTGTATCACAGGACATAGAATAAAAACAATGTCCAATAGAAAAGGGAAAAAAACCACAAAAAGTTGTGTGAGGGTAAAATAACATTCTCCTTACTATGAAATAGATGTAGAACTTCAGACATTGGGATCTCACAAAAGTTGTTCTCCCTCTTTCAAATGCTCATAACTCTAATACCTACTACGTTATGGATGAAGTATAAAGACTTAGTATTTTAAAAAAACTTATGGAAATAATACCCAATAGAAAGTTATCTAAGATAAGAATACAAGATTCCTTTTGAGATAATATTCATATGAAGCATAGCTATAACCAATATGTGCATATACAAAAGACATGCACCTATACGAAATATGTGCATATATGGAAGTCACACAACTTCTATATATGTACATCTTCTGTATTGCATATATTCCATATATGCACAACTTCTATATATACGTATATCTTTTGTATATGCAAAAATTTCGTATATGTGCATATATGAAAGTTGCGCATATACAAAGGCTACATATATATGTAGGCTGAAGTTGTGCACAACCTTTTTATATGCACATATATGGACATATATGTCCTAGCCATTCATTTATCCTCTTCGAAATCTTTTTAACGACCACCTCCTAGCCATTCATTTATCCTCTTCGAAATCTTTTTAACGACCACCTCCTAGCCATTCTAGAGAGTGGCCTTATACACTTTTCTAGCCCTCATTGAATGTTGAAGTTCTGCACAACCTCTGTACAAGCACAACTTTCGTATATGTGTCACTTCTATATATGCACATATAATAAAGTTCTGCATATACGAAAGATATGTGCATATACGAAAGACGTGTTATACAGAATATGTGCATATATAGATGTTGTGTGACTTCTGTATATGCACATCTTTCGTATATGTGCATATCTTCTATATATGCGCATATCTTCCATATATGAGCTTCTTCCATATATCTGGATATCTTTCGTATATGTGCATATCTGGAAGTTTCACATATATAGTAGATGCATATATACAAAATATATGCGCATGTACGGAAATTAAGCATATACGGAAGGTATGTGCATATATAGAAGTTGTGCATATACAAAATACATGTGTATCTTCCGTATATGTGCAACTTCCATATATGCGTAGCTTCCATATATGTGCATCTACCATATATATGCAACTTCCATATATGCGCATATACAAAAGTTGTGCACAACTTCAACCTCCATATATGCACAACTTCTATATATGCACATATCTTTCATATATGTGCAACTTTTGCATATGCAAATATCTTCCCCTCTGCCATTCCAGAGCACGTCACCAATTCCCCTCACAAACAAACAACGGTTATTTCTTCCTAAACTCACCACCATAAATACTATGTCAATAAAACAAGTTCTTGCTCTAAGCCACCCCATACCAAACTGAAGAACCTTCCACTAGTTAACATAATCAACACAACACAAGGACACTAGGCTCTTCATCAAAACTAAAGCCACCATTAAATAGAACAATGTGTTCACACACCACTCATATGCCTTCACACTCGTTTACATGTGAGGCAAACACCATGACACCAACTCGTTAAATGCCATCGAGCCCATATGGGTGGTTGGCATCCACCGCCACCCCGGTACTTCTTGGTTCACTCCACCCAAAAATAAATTAAAAAAATAATAGTGTTAATATAATTATAATTAATAATTAAACTATCATCGATCCATCTTAACTCTGGATTTACCAAGCACTAAGAGGGATCAAATATCGTGATGTGCAAACTTGTTTTAAAGTGAAAAGAGATTTGATCCGTCTTGGCGCTTGGTATATATAGAGATAAGATGGATCTGGGCTAGTTTAATAAGCTTACTATTGCTTTCTATTAATGCTTGTTGCACCAAGAGAGGCTCTCTAGCCCAGTATGGAAGAGATGTTGTAATTTAAGTCATTTTGAAGATTATTCATACACTATAATTGTTAAAATTAAACTCACTAAATAAAGTGGATTTAGTTTTTGGAAACATTGAATATAATACTAATATTAGTAAAATGATATTCAATTTATATATGAAAAAATAAATAATATAAACATAAAAATAAATCTTTTGCACAAATATTACTTCCACAAAATACCGACCTAGATCCATCTTAACCTCGAATTTATCAAGCACATAGAGGGATCAAATCTCTTGAGATACAAACCTCTTTTAAAGTGAAAATACATTTAATCCCTTTTGGCGCTTGATAGATCCGGGATTAAGATGGGTATAGGTGGGTTTTTATATACACATATACCATATCTATGTTGAATCCATCTTTCCCTCTTTCTCTCCTCTATCTCCCTCTTCTCACCTTCTCTACTATCTCCCTCCCTATCTCCCTCCCTCTCTCCTCCTCTCTCTCAAGTCATCTCTCTTTCCAGTATTTTCACACATTTGAATTGGAATTTGCAACGTATTAGTAAGGGTTTGGTAGCACAACTTTTGTTAACAATGGGTGAAAGAGGAAAGCTGCCAGTTTTTTTTGTGCATGAGAGATGATAGATCTGATGACTATATGCTTGTGAGTATTGCAAGTGAAATGAGACAACCATCTATGGCCTCTATAGTCGAAGTCATTTCTTTTATTGTTTACCAAAAACCAATTAAAGCAAAAAAAATTTAGATGATACTGTGGAGGTCATGAAAATGCTCCAGGGTATGGTTGTAGCTTCTGATTTAGCAACCAAAATTCTATATACTCAAGATGATTTTGAGAGCATGCTTTGAATCAGTAGTCAGTTGATATGTTTTTTGTCAAGTCTTTCAGTTCCAATTGCTGATATCCAAGGAGAATGAAAAAAATTCAATATTGTCAGACATTTTTATGGGGAGATGGATGAATTCATACTAGCATTTTGTATATGGTTGATGAAAAAATATAGGACTATGAAAAATCCTTGTGCTAGGTTGATTTGAGAGTGTTGGAAGCATTAGTGGTGGGGGGTGGGGTTCTCTTTTCCAAAGGGATCACTTACATTTTCATGTAAGGAACAAGGCATCATTTATTTTCTTGAACTACATTATGGGTAAATCATATATTTTAGCACAAACATGCATGCAAATTTTCCCTCCATAAGAAAATATGTGTTAAATTATGAACTTCTTACTATTGATTTTGTCAAAGGCTAGGTCTATTTAGTAAGGACAAAGAAATCATAGGAGATTGACAGAGGAAGAAGTCTATGGGGGGTGATGTGTAGGGTATAACAAAGGTAATATTAGGTGAAGCAAAGCACATTGATTGGTTGTAAGCACAATACTGAAATGGGTAAGTATTCCCTCAACACATCACAATTGAAATCAATATGATGGAGAAAGAGGAGTTCACTTTAATTTTAACCAACTCTTTTGTATTACTCTTATTCCTTTTGTTGTATTATTCATTATATTTTTGTGAAATGTTAATTTGTAGCTTTTAATATTGACATGCAAAATTTTCATGATGTGAGTATGTTGCATGATATAGGACAACATTGTTTAATTTTTTTCGTTCTACTTTCACTCATTTCACACTTTTTTTTTGCTATTTATTTTCACATGTTTTTAGCTTTACTATTCATGCATTTCACCCTATCAGATGTTAACGTTCAAGTGGTTGTGGTTATGTGCTTTGAACCCCTTGGTGCGTTTTTGTCTTTACCTTCTTCTTGTGTATATTGTTTTGGAATTTTTAATTCATCTGATGTCTTTCTTTGGGTTGCGATCTTTCGTTTGTACAGAATTAGGTTTTTCAATGCCTCCAAATCTATTATTGGTTATAGCTATGCTTCGTAAGAATAATATCTCAAAAGGAATGTTGTATTATTCTCTTAGATATCTTTCTATTGGGTATTATTTCCATCATTTTTTTTAAATACCGAGTCTTTACACTTCACCCATAAAGTAGTAGGTATTAGAGTTATGAGCATTTGAAAGAGGGAGCACAACATTTGTGAAACCCCAATGTCTGAAGTTCTACATCTATTTCATAGAAAGGAGAATGTTATTTTAACCTCACATCGTTTTTTGTGTGGATTTATTTCCCTTTTTTGTTGGACATAGTTCTTATTCTATGTCATGTGATACACACTAGAAATATTTCCTAATGTCTTCTTTACCACTGATGGAGTCCAAGTTTAATTCAAAGTTCATAACCACAACCACATTGTTGTTGAACTATGGATGAACATTAATTTATATTTGCATCGTGAACAAATACTTTTCACCATAACTCACACTAGACAAGCCCAAGAGCAACCAATTATCAAGTTTGAAGTTTGGAAGACATAATTTCAATAGTCTTCTTGATATTTGTGATATCAAAGTAGATGTTGCCAACGATATTTGTCCTAGAATTTGTGGGAGGACCTTAAGCTTAAGTAGAAGAAACCTTTAGTTTGATTATGTTTTGAGACAATTTTATAATGAACTATTTTAACAAACTGTTGTCTAATTGTTATAGGTAGGTTCCTCTAAGATGCATGAATGAAACTTACAATTTCATCATTACCCTACTCCATTCAACTTCAATGGAGTAAGGTAATGATGAAAACTACAAATTGTACATGTTTCCAACTCTATAAAAATTAAAAGCACAATACATACTACCCATTATTATTATTAGAGCAGGGAAAGAGTTGTGGTAAAAGTGTGGATTTTCATCTTGCAGATTTCCTTTATGATGACTTCAATGGATCGTTATATGTGACAGGCATACCTGAAAAATATTTAGACAAATTTGAGACTAGACACATCTATCCCATATGCAACTTTTTGGGCATTTGAATTTAGAGGTTATGGATGGTTGGAGCAAATGTCTTCAGCCTTGTCTTGGGTTGAATTCAGATGTAAATGAATGTGAGGCAGTGGTGAAACTTAGAAAAGTGAGAAGGATTTATTGATAGTGGAAAAATTACTTAGATTGATTAATTCTATATTTTCTTTACAGGTGGGATAGATAAGTCAATAATGTAATGAAATCATACCAAATTCTTCTCATTTTTCAATCTGTAACTTGTTAAGTACAATATTTTAAAATGGATGACATATCATATGCAGTTCATGTGATGATATTTGTAAAGATCTTATGTGGATCTTAATATGTGGGGCTTCCTCACACGAAGTGGCCACTATGTAAGAATTCATTGTTGTATCAAGTAATCATTTTTACATTTTGTGACATGGACATTGAAATTATATTTTCATGTTAAGAAGGATTCTTTGGAGTCTTTCATGATGTATGCTTGGTCTTGGCCATATGTAATTTTGTGGTATATATTAATTGAGTCTACTATATATATATGAAATATTCTTTTAAAATGTGATGAAATTTACCAAATATCAATTTATGAACCATAATTAATGCTTATATTGCTCATCATGTTGGGTCAGTGCAGTTTGGTTTCTTTCATATGCCCATATTAGTGTTGAAACCTAAGGATTCCAGTGGTGAATACTGTTGGTTGGTACTACATTTCATTTATTATGGGTCATTGAGTTGCGTGTTTGGTAAGTGATGTCCACCATTCTATATTAAAATTTTGAGATCCCATTTTATTATATTATGACATGTAGGTAAAGGCCGAATATGGTTGATGGTATGTGCATATCTTGTATACACTAATACCCTTGTTGAGGAGGAATTGCAGCTATATGCAAACTGATGAAGCCATGTAAATGAATAGGTATGCACTAACGCTGAGAGTATGATGACAAAATTTACATTACGAATTTTTATGACTTAAAATTTAATAAATCATCACCATTGGTTTAAAAAATATTTGTTTTTATTGCACATGGTCAAAAAGTTAATATTCAAGAATCCATTAAGTATTTATATTGTGTGTTATAGAGGAGTGGTTAATAATGATAAGGACACATTGTTTTAGTAAATTTCCATAACCATATGCTAAATTAGCAAATTGTACTCTCTATTTGACAAGAAATTGTTTCATTGCATGTAATTCAAGAGGTTAAATCTTCTCATTCATGTGGTTGTTCGACATAGCTTCTATGTCGTCTACCTTATTTTCATTTTGTGATAGTATTCCCTCGCATCTGGGAAATGCTTCCAAACAAGTTTCATCCATTGAAGCCTTGATATCCTTCAATTTTCCCCACAGAAGAGCGTAGAGCCCTATCATGATCATAACTATGACCAACGCGTTATATTCAGTGGATCAACGCTATTTGTGCAACTATTAATCTCCATATCCATTTAAATTTAGGAATGGTGCAACTATCAATCTCCATCTCCATTTCAATTTTAGGAATGACTGAAAAAGGGTTAAAAAATATCCTTTTTGTTCTATAAATTTAAAATATTAATATAAATTCAATAATATATAATTTCAACATAGTGAGAAGGCAGTTAAAAATGTTAATACTTTTTTTTTTTTTTTTTTTTTTTTTTTTTTTTTTTTTTTTTTTTTAATGTATTCGCTAACACCTACAATCTCCATCATAATCGAGGAGGTAGAGAGTTTCTCCACACAACAGGATTTATTATTTTCAAATGCATAAATTAGGTATTGAATAAATAACTTTCATTATCAAATTATATTTTTTTTAGTACAATTTATATTCTTACTTTTAAATTACTTTATTTTTCATAAAATTTAAGGTTTTTGGTTAACGTCATTTGATGCCACAAAATTCTCTTGGAAGGTTTCAGACGTCAATTTTCCAAACTGGGTCCTACCGATAGAAATGGTCTTGTGCGCTGATTTCTCCACTTTTTCCACTCTAAAAGCATCAACATGAATGAAAAACAGTATAATATCCAATCTAGGTCAACGGTGTGGAAGTTGAGGACCGAGTTACAATTTCCATGGTAGATGACATGGAAGTACATATTTTTAACATACTGATAAGAAATCATTAACATCCGAAAACCTAAAAATCTAGAAGAAGTAGATATGATTGCAGGAAGAATAAATATAAACCAAGATTTTGATATGACCTAGCAAGCCAAGGTGTCTGGCTTGCGAATGTGGTGCAATATCATGATGAGTCATGGGTGTGAGACTACTATGTGTCAATTGTATGAAAATTGATGGGGCATAAGTTGGTACATCTTATGAGTTCCATAACATTGTTCCTAGAGCTTATAATGAGATGAGAAAGCCCTCGATGAGTAGAAGATAATAATGACCTCCGATTGGGTGTGTTACGTTGTGTATTCTTTGAAACTTTGAAATCTTTGGCATTATGAAATAACAACCCATATTTGTTGGGATTCAGCTATGAACCACTTGGTGAAAATATATTATATTGTTGAGATATGAATAGACAATACGTGACTCATATTGAATTAAGGTCATCACAAATCAACGGGGTTACCCTCTACAATGATTGTCCTACACATGGGAGTTATCTTCCTTCTCTTATTTTGTCATAGGTTCAATCATTCCATAATGTATGTATAACAATCTATTTGTGCACACAATAATAGCTATATATGAATGATTTGCTTCAACTAAATAATTCATAATATAATTTGAGTTTGTGATTCTGAGCACAAACACAAATTGTCCACTCACGATAATGCTTCTTAAAGTCTAGGATTTCTTTCAACTATATTGTGTTACCAAATAACATTTTTTCTATGAAAGCATAAAATCATTCTTATAATAACCAAATTAGCTTGTTACAACTCGATAAATTAATTTGTATTGTAATTAATTCATTTGAGTAAATTTACGTCTTCTCAATTTATTAAAAACCAAACTTCTAATCTTAGTTTTGAATTTCCTTTATAACTAAAACTCAAGCCATGAAAGTTAATATAAGTTGATGTTTGTGAGACCTTTGTAATGTAAGTTGTATTTTAATTTAATTCATTTGAGTAAATTAAAAACTATCTTCTCCCCCTGATTAGGGTTTGAGCTGGCGGACAGAGCTATCAAGGCTGTCATAATGGAAGGCACAAGAAGGGATGGTTCCACTGCCTCCCACACGTTTGACATGTAGGGCGTGGTGGTTGTCGGCAGGCTTAAGGCAAGCAAGAGGAGGGAAGGTGGCATTTGCTTGCAATTGAGTTTACTGACTGCAAAGAGAGAGAATAATTTGGAGGGTGTAAACACAGAGGTGACGACGATGAAAGAGGAGCGGTGACTTCAGGAAAGAGATGAGATACGACGTCTTCAAACATAGATAATCAGGTATGTTAGCTGGTTCAACCTACATTTTGTTATGCTTCCCTACATTTGGTCTAGTAACTAGGGCTTTCATGGGGGCACAGGGTTTGTGTGGGCGAGTAACTGGGGTGGGGGAATTAGCCTGGAGGAGGTGGTCTGCAGGAATAATCCCAATTTCAGGGGGTCTGCTTGGTTGTCTCATAAGGTTGGCATTCTGCTATCTCACATGGGGATTATAGGGATGGGATGGGAGGGAGTGTGCCTGAGTGATTTGTTGTTTATTGTATGCTTAGAAAACTTAGGAGTTGAAGGTAAGGAAGTGGCAATTATCGTTCAGGTCGGACCACTCCAATTCCTAAAATGCTCTAACGCCAAGCCCCTAAAGAGCGTTAGGCGAGGGAAGATTGTCGCGAGTCAGGGTCTTCTTTAATGGGGGGAATTGGCACGCAAAGAATGCTGGCCGGGCTAGCTTAAGCCAATCGTTGGGAAGCCGGTTGGTGAGTAAGCTAGGGGCATGATGCCTTGTGGCTGTTGGGGTTCAGATGTCAATTCGCGGGGAGGATCTGAGTCATGCTAAGCAGAAGATAAGTCAAGGGAATGGGGGCAGAGGCAGTCAATGAGGGGCAACAGAGATGAGGGGTGCAGTTCCTTCAGGCTTGACCTCTGGGTTACAAGTTTGGTGGGTGGCCATGCACCTTGCCTCCAAGACCACAGTCACAACGCGAGCAAGGCAGGGGTCATGGATGGGCATCTCGGGAGTCTCAGGTAGAGGTCCCTTACGCTCAGGGGTTATGCACATAAATTGTGGGTGACAGATTTGTTGCATTGTTAGAGCTGTGGGATGAAGGCAATTCAGAAATTAAAATTTTAGAAATTATGGTTTCTTGCTCCCACAATAGGTTAATCGGGAGGTAACTTTCCTTATCTAAGAAAAGCACAGAGGTTTGTCTCAGGCCAATGTTTGAAGTTGCTTGGAAGGTACAAGGGTATTGTGGCTATGGTTCGAGCAACGATTACCAAAGGTCGCAGGAAGAGACTGCGAAGGTGCGAGGCCAAGGTTGAGCCGAGCACCACGGGAAAACGTTGGGGCAAGAAGCTCGTGGCCAACTTGATCCAGGAAGCGGTTGTTGCATATGCAGGGGGCACCATAGGGGAAGTCAAACGAGTCATAGCCGAATGGGAGGAAAATATAAATCGTCAAGCGAGTGTGGAGCCAACAGACACAGAGGATTGGAAGATCCTGATTCCGGACTCGGGACACACCAAAGGTCAAGAGGCACAATACAAATATTCCAGTTATCTGTATTTGCTCATGAAATGCCTTTTGGGCAAGGCCATCGAGAAAATTTGGATGACTGTTGTCTAGGACTTTCCAAATTATAAATAGGACTTTCAAAAACTGCAATTTCAATTGCAGAAGTAGGATGGCCACTTGGATCATATAGAGAAACATTTCCCATGCCTCTTTGTGCTGACTGAGATTCCAGCGCGTAAGATACAGCCTCGGTGGCTTCGGCTTCCATCGAACAGGAGGAATAGAATGTTGACTCTTAGTCCTTTTTTCATGTGGATAGCTTTTAATTTACAATTTACAGTCATATATATGTATATACAACTAGAATATGGTTGTGGACATGACTATCAAGTTTATATAGCTTGGATAGATAGAATAAGTATTTTTTGCTACTAGACAACTTAAACTGCGTTTAGGTGGTCATTAGACGTGGTTTCCCACTGGAAAGTTGAGACCGCCTAACCAGGATATATGTGTGTAACTTGCTTACTTATTTTATAATGAACAAGAAAGATCTACCAAGCTTAACAAAAAAAAAACTATCTTCTCAATTTATTAAATACCAAATTTCTAAGCTTAGTTTTGAATTTCCTTTATAGCCAAAACTCAAGCCATGAAAATTAATATAAGTTGATGTTTGTGAGGCCTTTGCAATGTAGCTAGAGTACTTGTATTTCAACAAGGTTCCAATAACTCCACTAGGTGTTTCTATGGTCTTCTTACCTATTTTATATTTGATTAGTACTTGATTTTTGAAGTGAAATAAATATCTATATGCCTTCCTCTTAAGCTTTTTATGTTTGCAATAAAAACCTAATGTTATAAGGAAATAAATTCCAAGCATTTGAACTTCCACTTCAAGTTTAAATGAATGTCTAATAACTCATAGATTGTTCAATGCAATTTAAATGCTACTCTTTATTGCACTTATAAAAATATTTGAGATGTTGGCCTTGCTATTTGGATTTATATTCTTAAAAACTTATCTTTATGGTATGTTAATACTGTAACTAAAATAACGAGGATTGGGAAAGTAAGGTGCATATACTACCATCTATTTGTTTCCTACATAAGAGTTGTAGACTCTGTGATAGTTATGCCATTTGTAAGATTTTAAGATCATGGTGATCATTTACAATGATAAATTAAAAGTTATAATTTGATAAATAATAATTTAAATTAT
>APFE030337045.1:18636-35419 GCA_000404065.3 Pinus taeda
TAGTTTTGGTAAGTAAACTGTAATTTTAAAATTGTTTATATTGATTAAAATTATTAAAAATTATTTAAATTTCAAAATAAATGGGAAAAAATTGATAAGACATTAGTGTTACAAGAAAAAGAGTATAAATATTTAAATGATTAAGATATTTATTCTCGAATTTTTTCTGAATTGAAAATTTTCCAATTAAATTTTTATCGTATCGAATTCGAATTCGAACTTTGTAACTATGGTTGAAAAGATGCTACAACCTCCCTAAGTTATCCATGCAAGAAGCTGAAACAACAACACACAAAACAGAGTAATCACAGCAACAGATAACAGAGTAATATGAAGCTCTGTTCATTGAAAACCACAAAAAAAACATCTAAACGTCTCGGGAGTAGGTTCATTCATTGTCTGTATTGACTCCTGTAACTACCAAGAGAGAAATGACAAAGAAATATGACAGCTACAGTGAATTCATTTAGTGTTTGTACATATTGTGGGTGGTAGACGTTACACCTCGGTTCAACACTGCCCTTAATTTCTACCACTAACATGCTTTATGATGCAAACCTACATATAAGCCTGCACTTGTGTTGGTAAGCCTTGCTGCAGAGCCCTCGAGAACCCTCTGTTGTAGTCCTAATTACAGAACAGATTTACTTCCATCTATACAGATTGAAGCAGTTAACACTGTTGTTTGCATCAGGTGAACACCATATTGACCTGGAAAGTAGTGGATCTACTATTTCGTGAATGTTTCCAGGTTTGACCCAAGACATTATGTTCGGCCAAGAAGCATCAATTGGTCTTCTTCGACCACAGATCATCTCAAGCAACGGTACCCCAAATGCATAAACCTCGTTTTCTCATCAACAATCCCATCCCATACAGGAAATACTCAGGTGCCAAGTACCCAAAAGTTCCGTTAGTTGAAGTTACAAATACGGAATGATGAGTCCGCTGTGGTTCCTAGCAAAACATTTGAACACTGTAGATCTCTCTGAATAACAGGGTTTATCAAACGATTTAACTTACCAGTCGATTTCTTGAATATGATCATCTTCAGGTCAATGGTAAAGGCACCTCACCCCATTCACCACAGTTTTCACTACGCGAAACGCTGATTTATAACATAGCTGCTACTCAACTTAGCAGGATTGCGTTTTCCACTTTTTCCCTTGATTTATGTTTGCTTTCTGATTTAAGTCATCAGCAATTGAACAACGCCTTTTCCAAACACGCCCAAATCATGACCATGTTAGACTATTAATCACAATGACCGTATGACGGCGTTAGTCGGCGTAGAGTGGCTACAATTCAACAGGAGAGTTAATGAAATTCTAGAAACTGTTGACAAAGGGGCAAGCTTCTTCACGAAGCCACCGCCTGAATTGATATCTAGAAGTTTCTTCAGCATGTATATATACAGTTTAATCGATTAATGAAAACAGGTTGTGAGTTCTCAGTTTGTTGTTGAGTTATGTGTTTAGCTCTGCTCTCTCTCTCTGACATGGTATCAGAGCTGAGGGTGTGAGCAGTGAGCGAGAGCGACTAAGCCCAGAGCTCAGAAGTGAGGGCTGGCTCAGAAGTGAGGGCTGGTAAAGAGCTGTGAAGTGAGTGTTAGTCGAGTGGGCTCGGTGGAGTGAAGAGCGAAGGGTTTGAGCTTGGTGCGTAATGCAGCTTGTCGTGAGTGCCGCTGCCGCTGAAAAGCGCTGAATGCTGTTTGAGTGCTGCGGGAGTGTGGTGCTGTTTGAAGGCCGTTGGAGCCATTAAAGTAGAGTAAGGCTCGAAGGCGCTGTGGAATTGTGAGCTGCTGTGAGGCTGCTAAGTGCGTGCCTCGGGTAGCTGTGGAGAGCCCACTGTAAAAGCTGTGGGTAGCAACCAACGTGTAAGGATCTCGGTGGATCAGGTTGAAAGGCCTGCACTTGGATGAGGCCGAGTATGCAGATTGAACTTGTCCGTGAGACGGTGAAGCCTGAAAAACAAAACGAGGATTGTTGCCTGGGTGTTATAGTGTTGTTGCATATGTGATGATCGATATTGGAGTGTGTCTGTGAGCGTGTGAATCTTCGTCATTGAAGACCATCGAAAGGAGATCTGCTCCATCTCGAAACTGGAGAAGAAAAGCTTGTTGCAGCCTGCGTGGTCTCAGTGTGTGAAGTAGTGGATTTTGTGCCGCCTGGACGAGAATAGCAGTGGCTCTGTCTAGCGATTGGAGGCTGTGTGATTTAGTGGTGAGTAGGAGCCGTTGAGGCTTGTGAGCATCCGAGAGAGCCTGGTTTGTGCGTTTTAAGAACTGTGTGGAGAGCCCGTTGTGCTGTTGGAGTTGGGGTAACTCTGGTGTGCGTTGTGAAGTCTCTCTGTGGAGCGCAAATTGAAGGGCTGTTGTTGACAGTGGAGTGTTGTTTAAAGCCAAAGTTTGGTAGGAGTTGTATTTTGTGGTGAAACCGACTTGACGGATCGGTAGTGTGAATGTCCTGTGAAGAGCTGTGAGTGAAACTGTTTGTGCCCGTTGAGGATCACAACATCTGTCGTTGTGATTAACAGCTTGGAGGCCAGGTGCAAACAAGGCCAAGGACGTGAGTGGTCCAGTGGTGTTGGAGTGTGGGCGCTGTGCGTGTGGTGGAGCTGTGTGCTCATCCAGTTGGGAGCTGTGTGCTCATATAGTTGGGAGCTGTGTGCTCAGCCAGTGTTGGCTCAGTAAGTTGACTCTTGCTGCCTGTGAATGTTAAGTTGAGGAAGTGAAAGACGATTGCCATTTGGTGAAGACTGTGTGTTAAGCGCTAAAGCCTGAGGAGCTCCATGCGTTAATACTGCTAGAAGGTTATTTTTTTGGAGCTGAAAGAGGGCTTGCATTGTAGCTATGGGTAAGCAAAAGAAAACGGGAGAGTTCCGAAGAGAACTCAAAAATATCAAGGGAGAGAATAAAAAAGCAGAGCTAAAATATGAAATGTCAAATAAAAATATGAGTAAGCCAGAAGAATTTGAAGACACTGATGCAATATTGAAACGATTAATGCCAATTTTGCCAATTTTCTCAGGTAAAAATTTTAAGCTTTGGACAATTAAAATGGAAGGATTGCTTGGTTCGGTAGATTTATGGAAATTTGTCCAAGAAACTTCTATGAATTTGAATGATAAGTGTAGAAATGCAATAGCATTGTTTCTCATCATATCAGCTTTAGATGAAAATATTTTGTCTAATATTTTATACGAATTTGGTGAAATGCATAATGCAAAAATATTTTGGAATGTTCTTGAAATGAAATACAATATGGAGGGTAGTGAGAAAGCTGAAGTTGATGAAGGTGTTGTTGTTAAAAGTAATTGTGTTGAAAGCATCATAGCTGGGATTAAGGCTGAAAGTATGTTTTTAACTGACAATAGCTTAGCATGTGATAGTGAGGAAATTACCTGTGATGCAAAAACATATGAAGTCAAATTTGATGACAATTATGTATCCCATGATGAGTGGTTAAATATGATGCATGAAAAGAATCTTATTGATGAGTTGTTTGGAAAGAAAAGTTGCCTACCTCCATACACAAATCAAATGCAGGACATGTTTACAGCAAAAGAATTGACGAAAGAGGTTGAAGACATGAATCAACCAACTATGTCATTAAAGAAAGATGAAGGAAGCAAAGGTCTTTCCAAAGAGTATGATGACAAAAATCAATATGGATTTGTTTTTAAGTGTGCAAATATTGACAGCCAAGAAGAAGCAATAAAAGAAGAAATTGCAAGCATTAAGGACAAGCATAAGTCCCAAGACCCTGCAGCAATGTTGAATACAAAGAATGTTAACCTGCAATCAAGAAAGGAGAAGCTCAATCACTATCTTATGACAAGAAAGGTGAAGATGAAACTGCATCAGCAAAGGAAAAGGAACAAGCATGGACCCTTTAATAAGAAGACAAAAATGAAATGTTTTGTAAGCCTAGCTGAGACTTAGACCAGTAGGCAAGTTAAATTTTAGGTCGTCGTGATTAAGGGGAGGTGTTAGACTATTAATCACAATGACCGTATGACGGCGTTAGTCCGCGTAGAGTGGCTACAATTCAACAGGAGAGTTAATGAAATTCTAGAAACTGTTGACAAAGGGGCAAGCTTCTTCACGAAGCCACCGCCTGAATTGATATCTAGAAATTTCTTCAGCATGTATATATACAGTTTAATCGATTAATGAAAACAGGTTGTGAGTTCTCAGTTTGTTGTTGAGTTATGTGTTTAGCTCTGCTCTCTCTCTCTGACAGACCACGCCCCTCTGACAAAGATTGATCCAGGAAAACAGCAGAGTAAATCAGGTTCAACTATAGTTACCAAGTTCGAGTTAAAATTCAAATTCGGAATCGATTTTATATCGAAAACATTAGACTCTAAAATTCAATACGGAAAATTTCGGGGAATACACACCATATAAATATTGAAATATGTTCTTTTGAGTTAAAATATTAGAAAATTTTGACTCGTTTTAATCCTCTTAATAGAATGCCCTTTTTTTCCTATTGTGCAACTTGAAACATTTGCTATAGTTAATTGGATAGAATTGTTGATCATTTGTTAACAGGATAGAACCGTACTTGTTTTTAATAGGTTTAAATCTGTTTAAAGTTATATCTTTTAAGGTAAGCAGCCTCAGCATCAATCAAACCTACTTATTATTCCTAACCATACACTGATTTTAATTAATTAATAATTAACAAATATTTAAAAAAATAAAAATAAATATAAAATATTTTGATTTTTTTAACCAATAAATAATAAATTAATTAAATTATTTTTATATGTGATATCCTCATATATATTAATAATAACATTAATTCAATTACATTGGATGGTCTATGAAAACTCAATAAAATAAAATAAAAAAGTTCATAAATTAAAAGCCCAGTAATATTGCAGAAAAGTACGTTGTCAAATATATATTTAACTTGTTTGTTTTGTGAAGCACACGATGGACAATTACGATGTCTGGTGTTGGGGATTGCATGCAAACATTTTTCGCTCCACTAATATTAGTTAAATTATCCTCGCTTTTTCCTATAATTATTAGATCAATTCTATTGTTATTTGAATTTTTTTTCCATTTCAAATATTTAACCGATTTTAGTATATTTAGATCTACTTATCGATAATGGATGGACCGCTAACATTTCGGGAAAATGGAATGCGACCTCTTAATATATTTAGATCTATCTATCGGTAATGGATGGACCGGTAATATTTCGGGAAAATGGAATGCGACCTTTAATATATTTTAACCGTAAGAATCGAATTTAACGTATTATAATGTATTATTGATTAAATAGGCAATTTTTCAAATTCTTTAGCACAATTTGGTCCAATTTGGTAACTATGGGTTCAACTAGTAGTAAACACCTTCAACTTTTTTCAACGCTCCACCTCAAACTCGAACTAGCCATATGAACTTAGGATTGGTTGGAAAGGCAAAGGAACAAAACATAAAATTTGCACACAAAAAATGTGTGTTGCTACTTAATTACTCTATTAACCAAAAACTTGATTCAATTACAATCGAACCCAATGTGATGTATTTATTCTATCTAAATAGCGATTTAACTGAATCTCACTTGGACTAACTACATCATGCAAACTCACACTTACTTGACTTCTCTAAATTTAAACTGAACCCAAACTAATTGAGACTCTTTCTCTAGATTAATTCCCTATTTTTCAAACTCCTCCTTGATTATGACCGCTAAACTAAGACATAACTTATCTTAACTTACACATACATGTTGGTCTAAGTCTCAACTAGGCTTACAACACCTAAGTTTCCTCTATGAAACTCAATATATCTTTTGCTAATGGCTTAGTAAATATATCAGCCAACAGATCGCTTAATTTACAAAGTTCTAAATAAACTTCTCAATTGGTGACAAGTTCTCTTATAAAATGGTATCTTGTATCTATATGTTTTATCTTTTGATCGAAGACATTATGCTTTGATAGTGCAATGTTTGATGTGTATGCTTTGATAGTGCAATGTTTGAGGTGTTGTCACAATAGATTGTTGTTGATCCTTCATATTTATGCTAAATTCCATCCAAAACTCTTTGTAACCATACTGCTTGACAGGTTATTGTTGTCGTTCATACATATTCTACTTTTGTTGATGAAAATGTCACAATAAGTTGCTTCTTAGATTCCCATGAGATTACTTCTGAACCAAAGATGAAACAGATAACCGAAAGTGTTTTTCCTACATCCAAACTTCTTGCAAAATCATTGTCAGTACATCCAACCAAACTTTTATTTTTTGTGCTTGCACACATTATGCCACAATTTGTAGTTCCTTCTATGTATCTCAAAATCCTTTTGGTGACTCATAAATCTAGAAATCAAACTAACTCTATGCATAATATTTGGTCTTGTAGCTATGTGATATATAAGACCGCCAATCGATTTTTGGAATAGAGTTGGATTTACATATGATCCCTCATCATCCTTAACTTTGTATGCAGGTTTACAACTTTCCATTTTGAATCTTTTCAACAATTCTTTTGCTTATTTATCTTGAAAAATAAAAATCCCTTTCTCTGATTCCTTAACTTATATGACAAGAAAATACTGCATAAGACTAAGATGTGTCATTTCAAAATCTCTCTTCATTTTTACTTTAAATTTCTCTAGCTCAAGATTCCCTGTATAAATCATATCATCTCCATACAAATAGACAATAAAAAATTTCCCATGTTGATTTACCTTTGTGTATGAGGTTGGTTCACTGCTACTTCTACCAAATCCATTCTTGTTCATATAATTGTTAATCCTGTTATACCAAGCTCTTAGAGCTTGTCTGAATCCATAAAGCGCTTTTTTAATCTATAAACTTTGTATTCATGACCTTCAACTTCATAACCTGGGCGTTGCTACACATAGATTTCCTCTTTCTGGAATTCCATTTAAGAAGGTTGATTTGACATCCATCTAATACACTTTCCACTTATTTTGAGTTGTTATTGCCAAGACTGCTCTGATCATATCCAAGTTGGGTCACTGGAGCAAAAGTTTCTATTCTTAGTTGTTGCGAGAACCCTTTTGCTACAAGCCTTGCTTTAAATCTATTAATCCCTCCTTTTTCATTTAGCTTTGTCTTGTAGACCCATTTCACACCAATGGAATTTTTATCTTTACGTAACTTAACCAAATCCCAAGTATCATTTTTCTCTATAGAATCTATTTCTTCTTCCATATCTTTCACCTAATTCTTGTCTTTGATAGCTTCTTCAAATGATGAGGGTTGAAATGACAGTAATGTGAAATTCGAATTGATATCTAAATCATCATAAAGATCCTGCAAACTTCTCATTTTTCTCTTATCATTACTTGATTCATTACCTGATTGATAGATGGAAGTATTTTGATCTATTGATGTGCTCGATGGTCCAGAATATCATGGAGCCCTTGTTGGCGTGTCTCTGATTGGTGTCATTTATTTTCATCCTTGCTACTCATTTTTGCTACATCTTCTTTGAGTGGTACTGTTGCATCAATAGTTCTGTCTACACTCCCATTCCATGACTCTTGTTCTTTGAAAACCACATATTTGTTGATTATAGTCTTTTTGGTGACATGGTTATATAATTTATATGCTTTTGAATGCTCACTATACCTAGTAAATATACACTTTTCACTTTTGTCATCTAACTTACCTCTTAGATCTTTAAGTACATGTGCATATGATATGCATCCAAACATTTTAAAATAAGATACACCACAAGGCATAGCTGACCATACTTCTTACAAAACTTTATTCATCACGCTTTTTGTAGGAGATATATTTATCACATAAACAACGCATGTAACTACTTCTTCCGAGTACTCATTTGACAAATTTATTCATTTTAGCATGCTCCTTTCCATGCTCATAATCATTTTATTCTTTCTCTCCACCACGATCTGATCTTAATACTTTGATCTGATGATCACTCTGATTCTCTACTAGGGATTTGAATTCTTGGAACTTTTCAAATGTCTCAGAATTCTACTTCAAATAATAAATCCACATATTTCTGCCAAAATCATCAATAAATGTGAGAAAGTAGTAACTTCCACCAATCGATTATGTCTGCATGGGTCCACACAAGTCTATATGAACCAACTCTAGTAGCTTCTTTGCTTTGTATACTGTTGAATTTCCACGACTTTGGGTCTAGGTTAGAATCTTAAAATCACTGACACTACCAAACAAATAATCTCAACCATAAAACTACTTTGCACAGCGAAAATATAAAGTAGTAAATCACATATGCACAATTACATAGTTTTAAACAAAATTGTACAATATTTACAATCCCAATCTTCATTATATTAAACCAAATTTTGAATAATACAACAGTCTATGGTATACAAGATACAATGACAAACTTCGTTGCGCAAGTTCTACGTCATATCTTGTCCTGTCAATCCTTTGCTCCCGTACTTCTCACTAGTAGTGCCTTAGTCCATCAAGGCATCGACACATCGAGACTCCAAGAGGGTTGCCTCCTATAATAGCTGCAAGTCACACTTGCTCCAATGAACATGGGCTCATCAACTCATCTTTGGGCAAGCCTAATTCCCGAGCTCCAATCTACCACGGTAGAAACAACTTTAGTCCATCAAAGTGTTTCACTTCGGCACCGTCCTTCACCCAACCTGCAGCTGCTCTTTGTCCTTCAAGATAACTCGTCTAGGGCTACTTTGGGTAGCCAACACGCTGCCCTCCAACCAACTCTATGACACCCAATCTCGTCATTGTTGGATATGCACCTAGGAAGTCATTACATCACCTCAGAATGTCCTCCAATTGGCTCCAATAAGCTGCACTATAATTTGATCTAAACTAGTCACTTCTTGACCCAATACACCTCTTCAAAACGTTGTTGTCCACTTCTTGCACTTGCTGTCACTGTACCACGAGTTAGGGCACACAATGTTGTCCTCCACCCACACACAACCAGCAATATAAGTCTGTTAAGGTTGTTGTCTTCCAAGGAGAGACTCTTCACATCTACGCTGCCCCAAAGCTAGGCTTAACCCTTCAATGTTGCCCTTAGAAACAACCTAGCCACTGGTTATTGCCTGCATCCTAGCACAACAACTGTTGTAGGCTTACGGCCTCCGTCAAATCACCCCAAATAGCCCTTAACATGGCTTTGTTTTTCCTCTTAGCCCTGCGGCCTTCACTGCCTAGCCTTTCTGTACTTAGGCCACACTTGAAACAACCCTTTCAGATCTGCTTTAGCCCGTAAAACAATCCAACAAACAGTGTGAAATTATGCCCAGTAACTCAGCCTCAAACATAGGCCCTTCAAGATGTTCCTTTGCCTCCTTACACATTGTCCCAAGTCCTCTTCTACTGCGACTAGATCTCTCCAAATTTCAGAGCTCTCTTAGAGATGTATTACCACAAGATGGATGCCTAAATGACTCCATATCACTTCATATTTATACACATATGAAGGCTCAACGTCTAATCTTGAAGTGACACGTCCATTGGCTCTTTTTTACATCAAGTCGGCCTACTTCACAACCAATATTTATTATGTCAACTTCAAAAATTCATATCTCTCTAACGAAAACTCGGATTCGAATGATTTTTGATGCGTTGGAATCGTTTTTCCGAGCACTATCATCCTCATCCATCACATGCCATGAATCCATCATGGGTTTGCACCAAAAACACGATGGGTGCCAAAACCCTACACTTGGATTCCAAGCACACAAGTTTCCCTTGTGGCGCTTTGTCCTCCAAACCCTAAACTCTAGGGCTTGGAGTACCTCCCAAGCTACACAATTCAACACTCGCTCTTAGCGAGGGAGTTACTTCCAAGACTAGGAAGTATCTCGTTATCATCATCACTTCTCGCAACACTTGCCCAACTCTTGGCGCTCACAATCGCAACAATCCCTGTACGGTGAACTACGCCCTTCTCGGAAGTGTCGTTGTCACTTCCAGAAGAAACATGCTTCTTCTTCTTATACTATAATATATTCCATTCTTTCCATGATTCCTTCTTGGCTGTTGTTGGAGCACCCTGGCTCACCACTAACCACGTGCTCTTCTTGGGTTCAAGAGTCTCCCTCTGAATCTGCAAGCTCCCTCTCGAATTATACTCCTTTTGAGTCTCTGGAGCCTCTACCTTCTAAGAAAATTGTACCTTATTCTTGAGAACCTGTGCCTTCTCCTCTGAAGCCTGCCCCTGCACCTGCACTTGCTCCTACTTCTTTGGAACCTGCACTTGTCCCTGCTTCTTTCCATGATCCTCAGGCTTGGCAGTCAACCTGTAGAGACCATGCTCTCTAACTCTGAGTACAATCCCATCGGACTTAGGGCCTCTGAGCCTAAGCCTTGCCTTTCCATCCTGGAACAAGACCTCAAACCCCTTATTCTCCATCATCGAGACGGAGAGCACATCATGTCTGAGACATAGTACAAAGAGTATATCCTAGACCCGCATCATACATCATGTCTCCATTTTGAATGGCACAACACCCGATCCTCGGATCTCCAATTGAGTCTTGTCGCCCAACACCATGTGCAACTTTGAGTCCCATCCAACTAGAGTCTCAAAAATATCTTGTGACCCTATCATATGCTTCATCGCACCACTGTCCATGTACCATCCATCCTCTTTGATAGTACTCTGCAAGAAATGAGAAATCATAGAAAAATCCTCCTCTTCGTCTTCCAACCTTCTAGCGAGATCATCCATCTCTGCTTTATTGGTAATAAGGGAAGCCTGCTTCCCTTTCCTTTTCTCATCATCTCCCTTCTTCTTATTTGGACATCTCGACAAAAAATGACCCATCTCGCCACAGTTGAAACAATTGATTTTACTTAAGTCCTTCTTTTTCTTACCCTTCATTCGTGATGCAAGTGCCACGTCATCATCTTAAGCTTTCTACTTCAGCTGAAGATCCTCGTCTTGTAACTCTTCCTGAATGAAGTCATCCCACAATATATCGCAGTCTGGCAGCTTCTCCCTGGAAACGATCCCTTTGATGAAGGGTTTCCATTACTCGGTGAACCCTTTCAAGGCAATCCTTACCATATCTCCATATGAGGTAGTCACACCGATGGCAGCAAGCTCATCTTTGACCTGAGACAATCTCGTCAGATACGAGGTCACACTTTCACTCTTCAACATCTTGGTGGACTTCAACTTATCCTCCAATACCAATACCCCGTTCTTGTTCTTATTCTGGAACAAATTCTGAAGAGACATCCACATCTCATGTGCGGTGTTCTTTCCAGACAAATGAGGTATTAGGGCATTCCTCACACCATCAAGAATGATCAATCTCACCCTCGCATCCAAATCTTCCCATATTTCTAGCTCCTTAGGGTCAGTTGGCTTCTTGATCATTTTCCCGGCAAAATCCCAGATCTTGTTGGCCTACAATATCAACTTGATCCTTTCCTTCCATGGACTATAGTTGGACAACCCCTCCAACCTGTCCTCGTATCGGATACCTGCCTTCAACTTCGACATTGTAGTGACCCCTTCACTCACAATGCGACCAACTCCCTCTCACACTATACTTCGTTACGCACAACTCTGATTTACTTACTTCCAAAGTAGCTCAGACACGCTTTGATACCATGTTGAATTTCCATGACCTTGGGCCTAGGGTAGAGTCTTAAAATCACTGACGCTGCCAAACCAAGAATCTTAACCATAAAACTACTTTGCACAGTGGAAATATAAAGCAGTAAATCACATATGCACAATATACACATATTTAAACAAAATTGTACAATATGTACAATTCCAATATTTGTTATATTAAACCAAATTTTGAATAATACAACAGCCTATGGTATACAAGATACAATGACAAACTTCGTTGCGCAACTTCCATGTCGTATCTTGTCATGTTGGTCCTTTGCTCCCGTAATGTTCGCTAGTAGTGCCTTAGTCCATCAAGGCATCTACACATCGAGACTCCAAGAGGGTTGCCTCCTATCACTGCTGAAAGTCACGTCTGCTACAATAACACGGGCTCATCAACTTCTCTCTGGGTAGGCCTAATTCCAGAGCTCCAGCCTTCCACGCTAGCAACAACTTTAGTCCATCAAAGTGTTGCAATTCGGCACTGTCCTTCACCTAACCTTCAACTGCTCTTTGTCCTTCAGGATAGCTCGTCTAGGGATACTTTGGGTAGCCAACACACTGCCCTCCAACCAGCTCTACGACACCCAATATCGTCACTGCTGGTTCTGCCCCTAGGAAGACATTACATCACCTCAAAATGTCCTCCAATTGGCTCGATCAGGTTTCACTATAATCTGATCCAAACTGGTCACTTCTTGACCCAATACACCTCTTCAAAACGTTGTTTTCCACTTCTTGCATTTGTTGTCATTGTACCACTGGTTAGGGCACACAATGTTGTCCTCCACCCACACACAGTCAACAATATAAGTCTATTAAGGTTGTGGTTTTCCAAGGAGAGACTCTTCACACCTACGTTGCACCAAGTCTAGGCTTAACCCTTCAACGTTTCCCTTAGAAAAAACCTGGATGATGGCTATGGCTTGCAGCCTAGCACAACAGTTGTTGTAGGCTTACGACCTCCCTCAAATCACCCCAAAGATCCCTTAACACAACTATGTTTTGCCTCTTAGCCCTGCAGCCTTCACTGTCTAGCCTTTTTGTACTTAGACCACACTTGAAACAACCCTTTCGGATATGCTTTAGCCCATAAAACAATCCAGAAAATACTCTGAAATTATGCCTTGCAACTCAGACTCAAACACAAGCCCTTCACGATGTTCCTTTTCCTCCTTACACATTGTTCCTTTGCCTCCTTACACGATGTCCCAAGTCCTCTTCTACTGCAGCTAGGTCTCTCCAAATTTCAGAGCTCTCTTAGAGATGTATTGCCACAATATGGATGCCTAAGTGACTCCATATCACTTCATATTTATACAAATATGAAGGATCAACGTCTAACCTTGAAGTCAGACGTCCATTGGCTGTGTTTTACATCAATTAACCTACTTGACAACTAATATTTATTATGTCAACTTCAAAAATTCATATCTCTTTAACGACAACTTGGATTTAGATGATTTTCGATGCGTTGGAATCATATTTCCGAGCACTATCATCCTCATCCATCACATGCCGTGAATCCATCATGGTTTTTCCCCAAAAACACGATGGGTGCCAAAACCCCACACTTGGGTTCTAAGCCCACAAGCTGCCCTTGTGGCGCTTTATCCTCCAAACCCTAAACTCTAGGGCTTGGAGTACCTCCCAAGCTACACAATTCAACATATATTGCCCCTCAAAAATAACTTTGTATTCTTTTTGCTTTAATTGACCAACATTTATCAAATTATGTTTTAGACTTGGAACATAGTATACCTCTAAATTTGTCTTCGGCTCCCCCTACTTCATCAATATGTTGACCGCTCCTTTTCCATCTACATCCACAGTCTTTCCAGTCCCTAATTTTACCTCTGGCTTAACCGATTCATCCATATTTGCAACCATTTTTCGTTGTCAGTCATTTGGTTAGTGCAACCATTGTCTAATAACCAAACATTATCAAAGGGTTCATGCATTGTATTACAATCTAGGAACATGGAGTCATTATTTTATGTAGTTAAATTTTCTCTCTGCTTTCCTTGATCAACTATCATCTTCTTGCAATCACGTGCAAAGTGACCAAATTTATTACAATAATAACATCTCACCTTTGATTGTTATTGAATATTTTTCTATTGCTTCCACTTTCTTGTTCTTGATCTTGTTTGCCATCTCTCTGACCACCATTCCTTTTGCCTCGACCTCTGCCTCTCGATCTACCTCTACCTTGACCTCTATCTCTTGAGATAAAACCCTGGATTTTAAAAGAAGTTTATATCGAGGAATCCTTTTTTATATTTATCCTTGCCTCATGGGATAGAAGTGATCTCATCAATTCATCAACTGACAACATTACCAAATCCTTGGCTTCTTCAATAGTTGCTACTACAACATCAAATTTAGTAGACAAAAAATTGAAGACCTTTTCAACCACTATTTGAATCTCATCACCTTATATTTTTAACTGGTTTACAATGGTCAAAACTTGATTCATGGATGAATTGATATTATTTGTTTCTTTCATTTGAAGGCTTTCAATTTCTCTCCTAATATTCCACAACTTAACACTATTTACTTTGGCCATACCTTGATAGCTCGTTGCCAATATCTCCCACGTTGTCTTTCTCAAAGTCGTGGTCATGATTTTCTAAAATATAGATTCATCCATTGCTTGTTGGATAAGTTGTAATGCATACACATTCTTCTTTTTGTTTAAACTCAACTGGTCATTTTGTGCATTTTTTAGGGTTTGTTCTACTACATGATCTGTAGGTTTAGCATATTCAGTCTTAATGTAATCCCAAAAATCTTGAGCATGTAACATAGTCTCCATCTTAACAGCCCACATATCATAATTCTTCCTTGTGAATGATGGAGGTTACAAATGGAATCTTGTTGAATACATTCCCTTTTTTTGAATTTCCTAAAAAAAATCTTGAATTATTATTTTTTTATATAAAACAAAAGTCACTTTACAAAGCTCTCCCAAAATATATTTTAGAGCACTTTTCAATATACATAACAAGCTTTAAAAAATTGTTTCCTAAAATTACTATAAAGTCTCATACTTATGAATCTCTTTTGAATACATAAGAAAAACTTTGTACATGTTCAAGTGAGCTTTCATTGAGTTTTTTGAACGGTTTTTATTTTTAAATTAGGGTCTACGCACTTTTCAATGAAGGTGCCTGCGTTGGTGTTCAAAGAAAATTGTGGATTAAGTTTCCGACAATTCGATGCACCTACTTGTGCTTATGAAGTGTGATGATAAGGCACAGCGACACACTATCTCTTGCTTATGATATTATGATCGTTTTCCACGACTTAAAAAAAACATACAGTTATCTTTTACTTACTACTCCTCTCGGCTCTCTTCTCTTAATACGGTGGCGTCTATGTAGGTTTCTCACCTCCTTCTGGCTCTTCATATCTTACAACTCTTCCTCGACTTTGATATTAATATGTTGGAAAGATAAAGGAGAAAAACACAAAATTCACATACAAAAATAGGGAGTTGTTGATCGATTACTCTATTAACCAAAAACTTGATTCAATTACAACTGAACCCAATATGATGTATTTATTCTATCTAACTAGAAAATTAACTAAAGCTCACTTGGACTAACTAAATCACACAAACTCACATTAACTTGGCTTCTCTAAATCTATACTGAAATCAAACTAACTCACAGTCTTTCTCTAGATTAATCAGCATGAGGCAGTAATTACCTATTTTTAACAAGATTTAATTGCAAATTCCCCTTCTCCCCCTGGTCTCTATTGCAACTTGTTCATACTCATATGTAATAACATTTCTTTATCATATTTCCTCCAAATCTTTAATCAAATCTTCAATTAACAATGCATAACTTTCTATAATGATAAATCTATTCCCACACTGACTATAAAAATCACTAAACAATGTTTCACATGATGTATGAGGACTCATTCATCTTTGTTCTCTAGCGTGGACATATACTCTGTCAATATGAGCTTAGTCAACATGGGTTGTGTAAACTACACATTGATGGTGATTCCTCAGTATTGTTCGATCATACCTTGTTTGCAATCATTTTATGGGTATACGCATTGGTGTTGCACCTCTTACATCACACCCTTCTAGTAATTCAACGCAATCTTTGACAATTTTTACACAAATTGAATCCATAATTTGATTCCCTCAAGAGTGTTTCAAAACCTTTTGACATGAATCACAATATTTTTGTAGTTGTTGACTACTACAGATCACTCAATTATCGAAACGTGCACTCATATTCCATTACAGGAATTTCATACAATTTCTAGATTATATAATCACATAATTAGTTTTCCATTTATATTCAACCGAGAAATTCATAACAACAACAAAAACATATTCACAATAACATATGCATATAAAATTTCTTTTAATAAATCAACTTCAATTACATAGAAATTCTTGGTTTGGTATCTAATATGGTCATACTCAGCCCTGGCCCTTTCTCTCCTCTACCTCTGGCCTTCTAGCTCTTTTTTCCTTTCTATGATATCATCTACCATACACAACACTTCTACCAACATAATAAAAAATATTTATTAGCTTATGGGGTTACACATACAACTGTCTGATTCTAGAAGAGATACAAAATATCTTAACCTAGTTGTTTGACTATTTTACAATGTGCCACATGCCCAAGAATTCCCACTCACCAAAACTTCCTAAAAAACTAGATTCTTTCTTGAATTTTGACACTTGTAACTACATGAAAATTGCATATTTTTAAATTTATACATAAATTTTATTCGAGGGAATTTCTCCCCTTGGGAAAATTTCGTGACCCCCTTGGGTTTGGGAAAAATGATTTCTTAGGGGTTTGATTCTACATCAAACTCTTGAGGTACAAAATTTTATGGCCTCCTAGTCATAATTCTTCAACTTTCTTCTTCCACCTGGATCCCACACTTGATTATGTTGTTTTCCTATTGTTTTTATGTCTTGTTGTTCCATTACTATTTGTAGTCTTCCTGGATCCCACACTTTTCTTTACTATCCAATTACCTTGTCTACAAAATCATATTCAATTAACTTTACTTTGTTGTTAATTCATTACTTTATTCAATTATACCTCTTCTTATGCACCACCTTCATAAGTTTCCATAACTTGTCAATCTCAATATATAGCTTTGTCCTTTGTTGGTGCATATCG
>APFE030337051.1:4291-34477 GCA_000404065.3 Pinus taeda
ATGAATAAACTTATTCTAAATAAGAATATTTTTTATTTTTTTGGAATCTATGAGATCACTTAATGGGTCCATTGCATTTAATAGGTCACTAACTCAAATCAAGGATTTTTTGAAGTGTTTTGGACAATATAGTGTTTTAATTTAATGTTATTATTTTTGGATTATAAAATTTAACTAGATAACTATTAATTTATTATAAATATTAAAACATTTATTTTGATACTTTTAAAATTGTTAATATGAATCACAGAAGTCTAAATTCAAAAATGAATAAACTTATTCTAAATAAGAATATTTTTTATTTTTTTGGAATCTATGAGATCACTTAATGGGTCCATTGCATTTAATAGGTCACTAACTCAAATCAAGGATTTTTTGAAGTGTTTTGGACAATATAGTGTTTTAATTTAATGTTATTATTTTTGGATTATAAAATTTAACTAGATAACTATTAATTTATTATAAATATTAAAACATTTATTTTGATACTTTTTTACAATATCATGAGCCAATACCATAACTTATCTACTACGAGTTATTAATAATAATAATAATTGAGTTGTTAGTGTGCTAATAACATAATAATATAAATATCACCATTCCCAAAATAAAACATATAAATTGCCACCACCTTATTAATATGTAAATAATTCAAACAACATTGGGACTTCTTATTTCAACTTAAGGTGGATGAGTATCGGTGACATTTTTTTTTTTTTAAATTGAGGGTCTAGATTGATTCTCAAAGGAATATGCTTAGCATATGTTTAGTTTGAATGCTAATCAAAGGTTATAATGTGTTACAGAGGTTGTTAGGTTGCATTGACATTTAATAAATTAAAAAAATTAGATTTGTGCCAAGTGGCTCCCTCCCTGCCCACCAATTTCCTAGGGATTTAAGATTATTCCAATTCTAATAAGTTCTTCTATGATATTTTCCTCATTATTATTTATAACATTCATTTATAGATAAGCAAATTTTATTTAGCAAAATGGTAATAAATTTAAAAAATTAAATTTGTGCCAAGTGGCTCCCCACCCACCAATTTCCTAAATATTTGAGATTATTCCAATTCTAATAAGTTCTTCCATGATAAGTTCCTCATTATTATTTACAACATTCATTTATATTAAAGTTGATCCATTATTTTTTTATGATGATGATAATGATAGTTAATATTTTTAATATACTTATACTAATTGATATGAGTAATTTCCTTATATATCTCTAACCCCTTATTGCCATAGTGTAAATAGACAAAACAATATCTATGGTTTTGCAATCGACCATATTTTCTCTCAATCAACTTATATGACATGCAATACAATGGAATAATTCAATTTTAGAACCAATACAACTCAATTACAATAAATCAAAACATGTAAGTTGGAAACAACTGTGCAAAATCTTCACATGCAAGAGTCAACGCACATACTTGTGTACTCTTTGTCCATAGCGTGAAGATTTTCCTTCTCGAGACCAAATCCCTTCCTATTATTATTTTTTTGGGTCAAAGTCCTCTCCAAGGACTTGGTATTGGTATCAAATTTAGCTCTTTAAAATCGAAATAAAAAAAGCTTTAATGACGACATTACACCTTTAAACATGCTCAAAGTAAAAATAGTTATTTTACCTTCTGCAAATGAAGAGCCATGGTTGAATTTGTTTGCATATTGGTACCGCTATGAGATGGTATACAAATTTACCGTTTTCACTGATATGTTACGATGCATTAAAATGCATGGCCAACTAATTGTTAGAAAAGTATAGATTGCACTGAAATCTGAAATGTTTGTAAATTGCACTCAAAAAATTCTGCTATTTCTAATTAAACTCAAGAGGGCTATACAGAGCTAAATGTGTATGATCAACATCCGCATTTACATATAGCCTATGAAAATGCTCAAGACTTTGATGGGATCGTAACCGAGTTTAAATGTGGGAACGGGCAAAAGTTTATTTTAAGAAGGGGAGAGGAAGGGCGTAAGGGACGTTTCCCCGTGGTGTATTCAACGGCTGCAAAGAATGTGACATCAATGCCAGCCCATCCACTCAAATGTGCGTTTTATATAAATTCTTCAATTAAACATTCCCATTTGAGCACACCCCTTGCCTTTGTCCAAATTTGAGCACACCCGTTGCCTTTGTTTTCTAACCGCTGCGGGTCGGCCATGTCGTGAACTATTCAGAGTCTAGACGCAGATATTTTTGTCCGCAGCGGGTATAGCATTGTTGTGGGTGGTTTGGCTTTTACATGGTCATAATACTTGTGGCCTTTTCGGCCCCCCCTCATCTCAGTGATATTATGGTCTAGGAGCATGGCCATTATCGATTTTAACACGTAAAGTGCAGCGACACCGCTTTTTTTTATACCGGAGTTGTTGGAATTGAAAAAATGACACTAGCGGTTCTCATTGCTCAGTCTCGTTGTGTAGATGCTTCTCCTATCAAATCAGAAGTTGTGTACAAATGAGTTAAACGTCCACCTTCGCTGTAGTTTACATTTTCCCACGGTGCGTTGGAGCCAAACAAGTCCAGATGTGAGTACACCTCTCGCCTTTCTTTCTACCCGCTACGTTTCGATGTTGGTTTGGGATATTTTGACAGAGAAAGAGATACTCTCTGTTTGCAGCGCATATACTATTGAGTGGGTGGGTCTCGGCGGTTTCCATCAACACGAATATGTGGACCTTTCTTCATTTCATTTGGTCGGTGAGATGTGGTTTTCATCAAATTACAAGGTTTTTGGAGCTTTCTTCATTTTTCAAACGTTGGTACAAATTACAAGGTTTTTGCTTTTTGGAGCTTTCTCATTTTTCAAACGGTGGTTCTTCTCTGAAAGAGAAAATACAACCAACATTAATCGTCTTTCTTCGTTTCATTTGGTAGGTGAGATGTGGTTTTCATCAAATTACAAGGTTTTTGGAGCTTTCTTCATTTTTCAAACGTGGGTTCAAATTACAAGGTTTTTGGAGCTTTCTCATTTCTCAAACGTTGGTTCTTCTCTGAAAGAGAAAATACAACCAACTTTAAACGTTGGTTCTTCCGTGAAAGAGAAAAAACCAACCAACTTTAAAAGAAATCAACAAATTTTCTATCAATAAAAGGTTGTTTATATATGCAAAATATGTCAAGATATACTTCATATTTGGTATATTCTATTAACAATTTTACATTGTACCTAAATAATAAAAGACAACCACTTACAATACTTTTGTGTAGTGTACGTGAGTAATAAAAGACAACCACTTACAATACTTTATGTAGTGTATTTGTATAACCAAATCTACATATTCCAAAATTTTTATGAAGTTCACAAAAAGTAGTCTCTCATGTTGACATATTACATTGCTCAACATCACCTCACCTTAATTACACAAAAACTACTACCACAAATATCAATTATGTAACATATTTTACTAAAAACGACAAGAAATGAAGAGGCTGAAATTGAAATGGAGCTAACCACACTTCTTATTATTGAAAATAGTTAAATAGAATTACATTGGACATCAACCATAAATGAATGTAGTGAGACTGAACTAGAACTCAACTAAACCCAGTTAAACTAAAGAGAATCAAAACCAAATATGACATCTAGCAGTGAGATTAATATCTCAACACTCCCTATTAGTCTCAATTGTTACAAGTAGTGGCACTTACAATGCCTAGTCTCTCTCTTTGAAATTCAAATATGCTTTGTGAAAATATCTACAAGTTTATCTTTTGAACCACAAAAAGTAAGTAATATGGCTCCATCATTGACAAGCTCATGGATGAAATGAAATGAAACGTGTGTCAATGTGCTTGCTCTTTTTGCGAAGGACGTTATTTTTCATAAAGAAATTAAAGAACTATTATCATAGTAAACCGTACTTGGCTCCTAAATATCTTTTTGTGAAAGACATTATTTTTTGATAAGGAAATTGCAGAACTGTTATCACAGTAAATCATACTTGGCTCCTTCTAAACATTTGAAAGATCTGCCAATATTATTCTGAGCCACACTACTTGACAAGTTGTTGAAGTGGTAGCTACATATTCTACCTTTGTTGACGATATTGAAACAATTGGTTGTTTCTTTGATGCCCACAAAATTATATTGGTTCCACGATGAAAAACATACCGTGAGGTGCTTTTGTGATCATCTAAGTTGCGTGCATAATCGATGTTAGTATAACCTGAAAGTGAGTTATCTTCAGAATGTGTGTAGAGTGAGCCATAGTCTAGGGTCCATACAATATATTTACAATCCTTTTTTCATCCTTCCAATGAGAAATCATGGGTGACTACATAAACCTGAAGACAAAACTAGTTGCAAACATGATATTAGGTCTAGTTGTAGTGAGATATAATAGACTACCAACTAGAATTTTATACAATGTGGAATCAATTGGTGGTGCTACATTGTTTATGCTCAGATTAGTGCCTTGAGCAATTGGTTTATCATATGGTTTGCAATTGGTTATACTAAAATTTTAGAGGACGTCAGTGGCATATTTTTGTTGACCAACAAAAATGCCATTAGTAGATTGTCGAATTTCAATGTCTAAGAAGTATTTCATGACCCCTAGATCATGTTGAATACTGTAACTACATTCGGCCTTCATAATTGTATTTAAGTAATAATGAAATGTATTTTTCAAAAGAAAGAAATTTTTATTTTTTATTAATATTATGACGACTTATTAAAGCATGGGTTTCATGCTTGGGCCATCATGTTTTAGTTTAAAGTCCCCATTGAGGACTTCTAGGTTTTATATTAAGTCATTAGAGTCATTGTCCATTTAATGATACCCTTCTTGGGCTTTTGAATCATGTAAAAAGAATTATTATGGAGTAAAATAAGTCATTTTCCACCTCCATACCAAGTCGGCCCTTACTTGATCAAGTTGGCCCACATGATGATAATTCTAACTCCAAAATAGGTTATAAATACACTGCAGTTCAAGTCATTTCGATCATCACCCACAAGTTATATATTCAAGAGAGAGAAGCAGAAGGATACGAAATTGCAGAAGAAATAAAACGATATTTGCTGGAGAAGAAAGATCGAAGTTTCTGGGTCATCTCTCTCATACGTGTAAATTTACTGGGCTACTACTGGGATCAAAATTCTAGAATCTGCTACTAGGTTGAATTTCTGCTGCTATTTCGAAGTTCTAATGCTGGGTCGAAGTTCTGTTGGGGAGGTCGAAACTGTGTCGCTGCAAGATCGAAGTGCTAGGTCAAATTTGTTGCTAGAAGGTCATCATTTGTAGAAAAAAGGAAGGGATGACTTGTTGATTGGAGGAAGTGTGTGTCTAGGTCAAGGATTCTTGGATCATCTCATGAATCTATTAAAGGAAGATTTGTTGACTGGGTTTTCCCCTAGAGAGGGGTTTTTCCCTAGCTGTCCACCTAGATCTAGTGTCCCTAATCTTCATTTTTGTATTTGAGAATTTCTTGATGAAACAAAGATAAAACAAGAACATAAGAAAGTTAATAAGAACACAAGAATATCACAAGTAATTATCATCATAAGAAAATCTTACTGCCTTTCTGATTTTCTAATAGATCAGTCATATCAAACTGCATTTGCATTTCTCCCTTGAAGTCTTCTAACATCATATTTCCTGTATAAAGAAGATTATCAACGTAAAGGCTGAAACTTGAAAACCAAGAGGTTTCTCCACATAAACTTCTTCCTACAATATACCATTTACGAAAGCGAATTTTACATCAAGTTGATAGACTTTCCATTTGTGTTGAGTTGTTGTAGATAAAATATTTATGAAAGTGTCTAACCTTGCTACAGGAGAAAAGGTTTCACTATAGTCAACACTAAACTATTATGAGAATACTTCAAAAACTAGCCTTGCCTTATGTTTCTCAACCTCTCATTTTTCATTCAACTTGGTCTTATATATCCATTTTACAACAATTTTGGTTTTGTCTCTTGGGATATCAAGTAATTCCAAGTGTGGTTCTTCTCTATGGGAGCAATTTCTTAGTTCATTGCATCAATCCGATTTTTTTCTTTAACTACTTCAAAATGGGTTGGTTGAAATGAAAGAAAGGCAAACATATTCTATTGATTAAACACATGCTCATGCTCATATATTTCTCTGATGATTCTTGTTTTATGATTATCTTATGAAGATGTTGAATCATTATTGGATTCACTATTGGAATATGTACCATTTTTAGAGTGGTATGGCTCTTCTTGAACTTGCAATCTTGATAGATTTCGTGGATAAATAGGCTAATTTAAAGCTTGATTAAACCAAGATCTATTTTCAAAATATTTAACATCTCAGCTTAATTTTTTTCTTCATAACTAGATTGTAATGTCTATAGGCCTTTGACTAATCACTGTAGCCTACGAAAATACATATTTCACTCCTATCATCAAGCTTCTCCCTTAGCTACTTAGGAACATGTGAAAAATCTACTGACCCAAAAATTCTAAAGTGAGATACAAACACCTTCTTTCCATCCCATAATTCTTGGCATACTGCACCTTGGAGACTGGTTCTTGGAGATTTGTTGAAAACATCTATTATTGTCAAAATCATTTCATCCCAATGGTCATTAGAAAACTTCTTCTCACACAACATACATCTGTCCATATTCATGATTGTTTGGTTTTTCCTTTCTGCTACTCCATTCTGCTCTAGAGTATATCATGTTGTGTTTAACATGATGATTCTGTGTTGTTGAAAAAAATCTTTAAAGTCATTGGAGTTATATTCTCCTCCTCGATAGGATCTGAGTACTTTCAAAGGCTTTCTGCTTAGCTTTTCTTCTTCTGTGTTGAAATATTTGAATATTGAGAAAGTATATGATTTATTCTTGAGAAAATAAATCCATATATTCCTGCTATAATCATCAATGAAGGTCAGAAAATAAAGACTACCACCAATGGACTATGTCTGCATTGGGCCACATATATCTATATGGACTATCTCTAAAGGCTCTTTTAATCTAGAGGAAGATGTGGGAAAGCTATCTCTTTTATGCTTAGTTAGAATAAAAATTTCAGAGTTACAATCTTTTTCATTCATAATACGGAGACCGATGACCATTGAATGTTTCTCAAGCATATTTATACTCTTGAATGGAATATGCCCATACCTAGAATACCATAGCTAAGACTCATCTATTCTTGACACATTGTGGGAAAAATACTGTGAGATATTTTGACTTCTAAGAGTTAATAGAAACATCATATTCTTGGTTTTTTCAACCTTTGTTATCAGGATTCTATTTGGAATATTTTCACAGATATAACATGAGTTCCCTTCAAATATTACATCATAACCATGTTTCAACAGTTGACCTACACTAATGAGGTTATGCTTCAAATGTGGAACAGAATAAACATTAGGTATGTATTCCTATCAATTATGTTTAGTAAGAATAAGGAAAATACCTTTCCCTTCATCTTTAATATGGGGACGATTTCCAAGATTACTTTCAGATGTTATGGAAGCATTAATGCAAAAAATTAGATTTTGTTACCTATCATATGATTATTGTAGCCACTATCAAACAACCAAAGGTCCTTGCTATGACTGCCTTATGAAAGATGGGAGGAAAGAAACATTAGTCATTAGGGGAATTGTGAGGTCTTAAATGGGCCTCCTAAGAAAAATTAACAACCAAAATAAACTTTATAAGAACCAATAGGATTCAAGATGAGGGTGTCAACCATGAGGGATGATTCACCATTTTTGGTGGAAAAAGATAAAAGGATTAAAAAATAATAAAATAATAAAACTACTTTTCCAACTCGTATTTTCAACTTATCTTCTTCAAGGTTTATTCAAATTTCGAGCGGGAATACTCGTTGCATGCAATATTTAATTCCTCATCCAAGGAGTACCCATGTTGCATACTTTCAATGGACCTTCCTAAACGAAAAATGAGAAATACATGAAAAAAAGTGATTGCAATCACTTTTTTTCATGTTTTTTCATTTTTCGTGTCCATCGAAAGTATGCAAGATGGGTACTGTTCGGATGAGGAATCAACTTTTGCATCCAATAAGAGTTTATGCTCAACATTTGAGTATCCCCATAGGGAGATAAGTTGAAAATACGAGTTGAATACATAGTTTTTTTTTTCTTTTTTTCCCTCTAAAATTTGATGATGTAATCTAATCTTATTTTATTATTTCCACTATTATTTTATAATTTCCTTACGAGTCCCATTTTAGACCTAAAATTTTTCCTAATGTCAGAGGAGTATCTTTCATTTTTGGAGAGGTGGACACTGCCTCTTTGTCTATCTTACTGTTTCTTTCCGCGTTCATGTTCATAATGCCCAAATTTCTTATAGTAATAGCATTGGACATTCGATTTGGTCCATGTTCTTCTTCTCTGTGTTTGGTTTTGTGAAGGTCTCAACTACTTTGTTGCATGATGATGGTCTGATCCTCGCTTGCTGCTACCTCTATATCCTCTGCCTCTACCTGTGCCAAGAGAGAGTTGTGCTCTGAAATCTTGTTCGATGGAATCTTCTGCCAACTCATGTCTTGTTTCGTGTGCCAAAAGTGATCTAGTCAATTGTTCTACTAAGAAGGTTGTAAAATCTATGGATTCTAGAATGGTTGTTACAACCATGCCATATTCCTTGGGCATGCTACGAAAGACTTTTTCAACAATATTTTGATCTATAATGGCTTCACTAATGAGTTCGATTTTATTGACTATTCCCATTAGTCTAGTCATGAAATGGTCCAAAATCTTTGTGTCAGTCATCTTCAGGGGTTTGAACTAAGCTCTCAATGTCTGCAATTTAATAGTCTTCACTGTGTCATTACCTCGATGCGCAAATTTCAAGATATCCCAAGCTTCTTTTGTTATTGATGCGTCAGTTATCTTGTCAGAGATAGAGTCATCAATTGATTTTTGTATCTAACATTTGGCTCTATGCTCTTTCTTTCTGACTTCTGCAGCGACATTCCTCTGATTATTATTCATTGTTGTTAATACTTGTTAGGTTGACTCTATATAACCTTTCTATATAGTATCCCAACAATGACAAGCTTGCAAAAGTGCCTTCATTCATAAATTACCAAAACACATAATTTTGTGCAAGAAAAATCAAAATTTATGACAAAGAGCTAAAAAAAGTCATTTTTATTAAATGCAGGCGTGCACACCTTTTTACAATCTCCTCTTTTATTTAAAAAATAAAAAAATAAAAATTGAATCAAACACCACTTTTTTTCTTTAAAAAACAAAAAAAACAAAAAAACAAAACAAAACAAAAACAAAAAATAAAACAAACAAACTGCTTTCTAAGTAAAATAAACTTCCTTTCTGAAATCCTTAAACTCATTTTTTTTTTTCTCCCTTTACACCTTTAAATGATCTTTTTAAAACAAGCTGTTAGAAGAAACTTGTTAAAAAAATTAAAATAACTCTTTTAAAATATTTTTGAAATAACCCTTTTAAAAGCTTTTGAAGTAACTCTTTTAAAAGGAGGCTTCGGGTGTCATGAAAAAAAATTAACCATTTTCATTTCTCACGAATTGGAGTTTCGTTTTAAATTCATAAAAATGTTAAATGAAATTTTACAACGTACCCAAGTCGTGCTCCAATTTGAAATTCGTAATTATTTTTTACTTTTGTCATTGTGGATATATGGTCAACGCATTTTTAACAATTTTGTCAAAATTTGAAGGTCAGCGCAATTGGTCATTTTGGATGGGTGCGACGATCATTTAATTATTTTTTTAATAAAAAACTTTTTTCGGTCTTTTTCCCACTAAGGAAATGTTTATGTTTTTTTTGGGACATTTGAAAATTTTTTGACTTGCCTTTTTCTTAGAACTAGTTTCACGCAACTAGCTTCTTTAAACAACTGAGGCACCTTCTCCTCTTCGACTTCTTGATCTTTGCTTTTCTCTAGAGTTTTATGGTACATAGTGCTTTGATACCTTGATAAAAATGAAGAGGTAGAAACTGAAATGGAGCTAACCACTCTTCTCGTTATTCAAAACAGTTAAATAGAATTACATTAGAGACATAAACAATAAATGATTATAGTGAGACTGAACTAGAACTCAACTAAACTCAAGAGAATCAAAACTGACTATGACACCTAACAAGCAGTGAGATTAATATCTCAACAAAAAGCGTCCATGTAATAGGTATTTTTTTTACTTTAAGAATAGTATCATTGCAAAATAAGAGAAAGGGATGTCCCCATAAATTTTGTTGTACCCTTGTTTAGAGAAGGCATCGACTATGGCATTCTTATCCCTGTAAATATGATCAAAGGTCAGTGCTTGAAAAATACCAATCAATATTTCAATAAATTTCATCTAGTTTATAAACATGAGAGGTTCAAAAGTGGTTCTCATCAACACCTAGTCGATAACCACTTTAGGGTCTCCATAGACATCCATAGACTTGACGGACAAACATTTTGCCCAGAAAAGAATCCCCCAAAGAGCGATGCTCTTTGCACATGTATTGGAACCCACCCCACCATTCCAACAAAAGTGATAATAAGTACCTATCTCTATGCCTATATATGCCCCACAACCACAAGTATTATTGCAAGTCATTCCATCAAAGAAACAAATTGGATATATGCACCACATTTCCTCGAATTTTATACATATCGAAGATCCCTTCTCAGATATAGGCCCAATTTCATTGTAAAATGCAACAATCTTCATACAAGTATTCATGATGTTCGTTGAAACATCCTCAAATATAAAAGCATTTTGATACCCCCATGTTCCCCATAAAATGTAAAAAGGAAGAGTGTGAAATTTTTTATAAATAAAGAACCATTCTAATAACCAAGCCTCCACATAAGTATGATTTCACTCGGTAGTAATAAGAAGAAAATTAAATACACCAAACCATATCAAAGTCACAAAATGAAAATTGAGAAAAAGGTGTAACATGTCTTCAAAATCTAATTTACACATGACACATTGTTACAAATCCATTTGGGCACATCAACCCCAACTTATAGATCAATACTATTAAGGCCCATCAAACCCTAATCTAGCTGTTACATGCCCTAAAGAAGTCAACCATCAGAATGCCTAGCTTCCCAAGAAGTTCCATGACTGAAATCATCGCAAAACTGCCTCTAAGAAGATCAGTGTAGGTAGGCCTTCATTACGATGCACTGCAGTGCATCCCAGTACACTACCAGGGTGGATCAGCGCAGGTAGATACACTACCAGGGTGTAATGTAGTGCAGCCAATACACTGTCATTGTGCATTGTAGCGCACTTGGTCCCTCTGAGGCCTGCACTAGGCGAATTTGAGTGAATTTCCGTGAGGGTTTGAAGATTCCTTGTCCATTGGACGCCTCTAGAAGTTTCTCAAAACTACCCACTCCTTTGAGTTCGCATTTGGATGAGGAAGGGAGTTAAGGAACATCAATCCCCTTATCGTTTCTTCCATGGAACTAATTTCTAAAAATAAGAGGGCATTCATTATCACCATTGATGGCATAACCTCCTTCATTCACGTATGAAAAGATCACTCATCTAAGAGATCGGGGGCTGGAAATTATTGAATTGTAGGGAGATGTTCTTGATATGAGATTAGTGTTGATTGCAAGTATTGTAATGATATCAAAGTGTCTTGCTTGTTGTGAGGAGAGGATGGGATTGAACTGGAGGAATGATGCTAAATTAGGCAAATTGGGTTGTAATTCTTCGTTTTACTAATAAAGTGTTCAAAGCTTTTTCCATATGCTTGTATTGTCTTTTGATGCTTTCATATGCTTATCATGTACTTGATTCCCTGCTATGTTTAATCAATAGATCATTATCATATGCTTTCATGGGTTCTTGTTTATGTCTGTGTGCAGGTACTTCTCAAGCGGCTTAAGTACGGGAAGGAGCAACATAATTGGTCAAGAGAGATAAGGAACAAGCGGAAACTACAAGTAGGTTCTTTGTTCTCTTATTTTATCTATTGTTTATAGAAAAGGTAGAGAATTCTTTGTACCGTTGTTCTAAATTAAGCTACTAGTCTAGAGGGATTAGGGGTTTATCCAAGAACACTAAAACTTCCCAAAACAAATTGGCGAGACCACTGGGGAGCGATTATCCATCTTAGTAGCTTAGCAACCTCTTAAGACATTTCTACATACTGTACTTATGGTCGTTGATTGAATTTCAGTATTCTTTCACTGAAAATTGAGTCGAAACTGTGTCAAAATTGCCTTCAAGATGACTTACTGTCACCAGCATAGTCCAATGAAGGATACAATGCACTTCAGTGCACTTCCTACATATATCTAGTGCGATTTAGCGCATTGTCTCTAACTGCTACCTACGCTGATCCCTTGAGGGTTAGTTTCCCATCTAGAAACTAAAAGTTTTTGCCAAATTTTTTTGTTTGAATAAGTTGCTGAATGTCAATGATGTTTTGTCTTAAAAAATAGGTTTTCATCTCCTTATCCAACCATTCTTTGATTGGATTGATTAATTTTTCTTTAATGTTTTCTTTGTCATTATCAGTCTATAGGCAAAGTTAGTTTTTGGTCGATTGATCTTTGTTGAAAGAAAGTGTCATAAAGTCATCTTTTCCTTCGAAAACAAAATTGTCGTAAAGTCTTCATTCATAAAAGATCAATTGATTTATATGTGCATATGGTTTTTATTTTTGTCAAAAGTGTTGTAATTCCTCATTTCTTTGAAATCAAAAGTGTTGTAAATTCTTCCTTTCCTTGAAAATAAATTGTCGCAAAATCACCATTTTTATGAAAAGATATTTTTGATCGATTGTGCATATTTCCTTTTTTGTTTATCATAATATTATGGGATTTGAAAAGAAAAACTTGCATCGTGCATATTAAAGTTTGTGAATTCTTGAAAGGAATGGTTTAGGGAATTGCATCTAGTTTGTGCTCTTTGTTGATTGATCAAGAAGTACTTGTTTTCTCTATCCCTAGTAGCTAGGATTTTCATCGTTAAATTGAATGGAGAGAATGGTTATCATCTTAGTTGAATTTTAGAATTGCAAACATACATCACATGGTGAACCTTGAAAGGAAAATTCTAATGAAGATCAACTTAAAATTTATCTAAATTTACATAATGGAGCATTGTCACCTAACGAAAAACATTTAGAGGTCTAGGCTAGAGACGTGTTCCAGCGTCGTAAAATAAAGCAGCTGTCGCTAACTTGTCTGCAATACATCCCAAGTGTGATACCTCATTCCATGTACGTGAGTATATCGTAGCTCATCCACGTACCTTCGGGTATATAGGGTGGTGTTACAGTACGTAAAGTATATGGGAATGCTCTCACTGTGCGGTTTTTCATTAGACAGTGCTTATACGGACTGGGACTCCATATACGTTCGGGTATATATCGGAGGATAACTCTAGGTTGCTATCCATCCTTAGGTAACTGAGTTGGCCGCCTTGTACACTGTGACACCGAACACAACATTCGGGGAGATTGCCTGCCCGTACTTCTTAGTTCGCTAGGAGGTATTATGCAGTTCACAGTTGCTTGGTAAACCTTTTGCCTAGATTATCCCTCTTTTGTTTTGTTATGGTAATTTGATTAAAATAAATTTAATTGATCGTGGATGACATCCTCCACGCTCACTTCTTAGTTGATCTTAGGTTGAAACATATGGCGACAAATCCGGAGTCCATCGATCAAGGAGTTCCTTTTGATGGGAATCCTAGTCATTTTCCTCCTTTTGAAAATATTGGTGCTCCTTATATGGCTACAGTGTCCCTTCCAGGAATTACCATTGGATTGCGAGTATGGTTGTTTTCAACCTCCTTGGTTCAAAATGTCGTGATTTCTCCGCAATCGAGTACACCTCCAACTAGACAAAATCAACATCCAGCTGATCCTAAAGTTGACCCTTTGCCTTCTTCCTCATTTGTTTGTTCCTCCCCTTCTTCCTCTTCACTTGATGAAAGTATTGGTACTAGAAGAAGAAGCAAATTCAGCAAAGGGGCAACCAAGCAACCATTGCTTTGAATACAACATCTAATGAGAAATCATCCATCAAACCTCACAAAGTTCGATATCCATGCAAACTTTGTGCGGGAGACAATCTTCTTGGAAATTGTCCTGATATTCCTCAGATCTTAGAAGAATGGTCTTCTCGTTCACATCATCCTGTGTCATCAACTTCTCGAGATCATGCTGGTGACACACCATCAACTGGTGATAGTAAAGTTCACGGAGAGAATGGAAAAGTCAAGTTTCCTTGTAGGTTATGTGAAGGGAATCACCCCATTCACCTTTGTCCTTATTTGGATGAAGCCAAAAGAGTGTTGGATAACCGTCCTACTTCACCTCAGCGACTTCCATCTAGTTATAGGAAACTCTCCCTAAGTCCTTCACTAGTTGATGAATTGACTGACCAAAATCAACTGTCGGTCAAACCCACTCTCTAAGAAAGTGAATCCTCTGAGTCTATACCCGACCCAAATAAAAAATTCGAGGTAACAGCTGACCCGATTTCACCTTCAACTAATCGTACCTTTCTTAGAGAGAGTGAAAATGATACCACTCATGTTCTTTTCATTTCTTCAGATTCTAGTGAGCTTGGGGGTAGTCCTCCTGTTTCATTAAGACAGGAGGAAAATCCTCCCACTCTATTAACTCAAGGGGTTAATCCTCTCGTTTCTATGGTAGCCCCTCTAAGTAGTCTAGTCACTTCCTTTGATTGGAATCAACTAGCAGGATTTCATCTTCCTTCTTATGTGCCCTTCTAGATCATAGTACAAGTTTGTAATATTATTGTACCTGACACTATTATAGATGAAGGTGCATCAGTGAGCATCCTTTCCTCAACTACCTGGAAAGCACTTGGTTCACTGTCGCTTGCGCCAGTTACCCTGAATCTATTGGCTTTTAACAGAGCAACCAGTTAACCATTAGGGACCCTCCCTCAGTTACCTATTACTTTGGGAGGAAAAATCATTTATCTGAACATGATGGTAGTCCCAGAGCCTTTAAATTACAATTTACTTCTTGGGTGTGACTATGTTTATGACATCAGAGCTATTGTTTCAACACTCTTTCGAGTGATTTGTTTCTTGCATGAAGGCAGAATTGTCACGTTGACCAGCTTTCATTTCCCGGTCCAAATATGGCTTCCAGTCAACCATCTTCCCTAAATGGTCCATTTATACCAATGGTATCATCCCCGCCATAGGTTAGTTATGTGGCAACCCATTCCATACCTACATCAATTGAAAATCAATTTAGTGATGTTGCACATTATGTACTAGGGGCATTGGAACCAGATCTCTCCTTCATGACCTTTTATGAGTTGTGATTGAAAGGTATGAGGATAGTTCCTTGTTTTGTGTCAACCTCATTAAGAAATGAAACAAGGAATCTAAGCAGAGTTCCTTGTCTTGTGTCAAGCTCATTAAAAAATGAAACAAGGTCCCAAGTTCCAAGTCAAGTCTTTGATTAGATCTCGTAAAATCCCAGCTGAGTCTTTCACTTGATCTCATAAACAAACCTTCACTCCATCCACCTCATAGCCACAAGTAGCCTACTTAGGTGAATGCAATGAAGCTTGGGGGCATGCACTTAATGGTAAAGTTTAGTCTCCTTGTAGGTTATGTGAAGGGAATCACCCCATTCACCTTTGTCCCTATCTGGACAAAGCTAAAAAGTGTCGGATAACCGTCCTGCTTCACCACAACGATTTCCATCTAGTTATAGGAGACTCTTCCTTTCATCATGCTGG
This sequence comes from Pinus taeda, assembly GCA_000404065.3. Taxonomy (NCBI): domain Eukaryota; kingdom Viridiplantae; phylum Streptophyta; class Pinopsida; order Pinales; family Pinaceae; genus Pinus; species Pinus taeda. The sequence continues at coordinate 19,998 of APFE030337051.1, forward strand.
GGGCATGTAAACCAATCTCAATCATAGTTTTTCATTTTAAGCTTGTCTAAAAATGAAACTGAATTCAAGCATATTTTTTCGTTTCAATATTGTTTAAACATGAAATTGAATCCACGCATAGTTCCCTATGGTTCAAGCTTGTGTAAAAATGAACCCATTTCCATTTTAACCCTTATGATTGTCATTCTATCAGCCTTTTCTATCAGATGAGCCTTGGTTGTTTTATTCCATTGCCACCATCTCTTTGGTTGATCATATGCTTTCACTTGGTTGTTTTACCCTTTTTTGAGGAAAAGTTGCAATGAGTGGTCTTATTAGCCAGTCTCTTCACATAAATCAACATGTTTTGAAATGTTCCAACATCACCGGAACTAGTTGCTACCCTAGACACCACTCATTCCTCAAAATGGAGTCCTCTTTAAGCACTATTTAGACTCTCTAAATATGAAAAGATTATTGAGCGCTTGTCCTTTCCAGCTTGTTAACAGATTGGAAGTGATATCTCTCTTGTATTATTTTACCCTTTTTTAGAATTGAGAGATTACTTTACGAAAAAGAACTTGTGGAGTTTCTTTTTCGTTCCTTTTAAAACTCCCTAAACATGAAAATAACCGAGTTATCTTTGTCATTAAACTCGTTAAAAACATCAAATAGTGACAAACTTGTCCATCTAGACAAGGACGAGTTTCACCTTCGCTAGACTCATTAAAGCATCAAATAGTGACGGATTCGCCCGAAGGGTGAAATTATACAACAACGATATGTTATCCTCCTCAATATTGATAAAAGAATAAAGAGGTACTGGTCAAAAATGACTAGGGAAAATGGAAAAATCCGAGAAAACTTTATGGTAGCAAGTCGCTCTTGAACATGACACTTTCACCTCATCGCCATGACTATGTGATTTGGGTCATTCAACTTGATGGTTATCACACCATTGGTCTATCATACCATCCATTTATTTGTTTTGGGTCAATCCTACCAATTCATCTTAGGGTCGCTGACATGTTCAAGAGAAGTCATTCAGTTCAAACTTCATCCTTTGCAATACCGTAAACCTTCATTTTCATGACCGCCATTCCTGAACCTTCTATCGTCAGTCAATTTTTTCATCTCCAAAATCATTTACCTTGTTTCGTATCGTAGATGTGGGATACATCAAGGCCCTCCTGCGATTAGTCGCTTCTTGTCAACATCAACACATCATCCAAGAAGTTGACTTAGAAACACCCCTTCAGTACCTTGAAGCTTGCATACATCAATGGCAGGTTCTTGCTTCCAGCGATAGGTTGACATCACTGGCCTTCGACCGAAAGACTTTGTATGGAGTTTGACATCAAATCATTTATTCACACCATGCGAAATGTAATGTAGTAGCTTGAGGTTCATTATCATTATCGGTGATTCCTCTCGCATCTGTTAACGACTTACAGCATTGGCTGGTAATCAAACGATGTCTTTCCATGTTCGACTTCAAAAAATCTATTCACATGGTTAGACTTGTACTTGAGCAAAAGATTGAATGAGATTGAAGACCTCGGATCTAGTTTCATCCATCCGGTCTGCGATATTTTCAGAAGCACCAAATCAAATGTACAATGGCCTTACATTCATGGTCATCCATTCAGGGGTCTATATCTGTAGACGACTATATTTGTACATGTAATGAAAGTTTAGTGCCTTCCCTCAGTGAGTTCATGAGAAAAAATCAAATTATCATGATATATGTATTGTAATTGATGCAAGTCACCTTCCGCTTTGAAACCTTCTCTCCACATGATAAAGCATTTCACTCGACATACATATTTATGACTTCATGCTTTAGGGGGAAACTGTTACAGATCCATTTGGGCAGATCAACCCCAACTCATAGATCAGTACTATTAAGGCCCATCAAACCCTAATTCAGTTGTTACATGCCCTAAACAAGTCAACCATCAAAATGCCTAGCTTCCTAAGAAGTTCCATGTCTGAAATCATCCAAAAACTGCCTCTAAGAAGATCAATGTAGGCAAGCCTTCATTAGGGTGCACTGTAGTGCTGCCCAGTACACTAATAGGGTGTAGTGTAGTGTAGCCTAGTACACTACCAGGGTGGATCAACGTAGGTAGATACACTACTAGGGTGCATTGCAGTGTAGCCAATACACTGTTAGTGTGCATTGCATCGCACTTGGTCCCTCTTTGGCCTATGCTGGGCGAATTTGAGTGAATTTCCATGAGGGTTTGAAGATTCCTTATCCATTGGATGCCTCTAGAAGTTTCTCAAAACTACCCATTCCTTTGGGTTCGCATTTTGATGAGGAAAGGAGTTAAGGAAAATCAAACCCCTTATCCCTTCTTCAATGAAACTGATTTCTAAAAATAGGAGGCCAATCATTATCACCATTGATGGCATAACTTCCTTCATTCACCTATAAAAAGATCACTCATCTAAGAGATCAGGGGTTGAAAATTATTGAATTGTAGGGAGCTGCTGTTGATATGAGATTAGTGTTGATTGCAAGTATTTAATGATGTCAAAGTGTCTTTCTTGTTGTGAGGAGAGGATGGGATTGAACTAGAGGAATGATGCTGAATTAAGCAAATTGGGTTGTAATTCTTCCTTTTACTAGTAAAGTGTTCAAAGCTTTTTCCATATGCTTGTATTGTCTTTTGATGCTTTCATATGCTTATCATGTACTTGATTCCATGCTATGTTTAATCAATAGATCATTATCATATGCTTTCATGGGTTCTTGTTTATGTCTGTGTGCAGGTACTTCTCAAGCAGCTTAAGTACGGGAAGGAGCAACAGAATTGGTGAAGGGAGATAAGGAACAAGTAGAAACTACAAGTAGGTTCTCTGTTCTCTTATTTTATCTATTGTTTATAGAAAAGGTAGAGAATGCTTTGTACTGTCGTTTCTAGATTAAGCTACTAGTCTAGAGGGATTAGGCATTTATCCAAGAACACTAAAACTTCCGAAAACACACGTCTCCATCATCCTATGTAGCCTCTCTTACATAAGTTGTCCCATGTTAGAATTTTGTTCTATCATGCTAGCCAACCAAAAAATTTGAGATTGAGGGGGAGGTTCCACTTCCTTATTTCTTGGAAATAACACCGGTCCCTGAAATAAAGTTGTGTAGGAGAGATATAACTATATGCCTCCTTTAACTTGATATATCCTTGTGTATTTTTTCCATCCTATGAGAGGATATCATCACTTTCTGTCAAAGTGATACCTACTAAGAATAATTTTTGAGCATATTTTTCCCAAGATACTACTAGGTCATCAAAGAAACCAATATCCCATGCACGATTTTAGGATTGTGTTGTTGTGATAGGATCACGAGAGATATAAATTTGATTTAAATAGTATATTCACATATTATGAATATACTTGATAAGTAGTGTAGGAAAAGAATGATCCCCATCAAGACCTTTAATGGGATCTTTTAGCACTCCTTATTTTTCCCAAGGCTGAGAAAGGAAACCAAAGAGGTAACCTCAGACCAACTTTTGACTTGGTAGCTAGCCCTACTGAATCAAAGAGGGATCTCTCTAAATGAAACTGATAGTCAATGGAAGTGACTGGAGCATATGAGGGTTTTAGGCTAGGTATTGGTTTAGTAGGGTTTGCTAGATAAAGAGCATCAGGTTTGGGAACTAGGCCACACATTCCAAATGATCAGTTGCAGATATAGAATGAGGCAAGGTAGGTGTAGTTAGTGACACAAATTGAGTTTTTCATTGTAGTGTGGTGAGGAGGAAATCATATAGAAGGCGTTGAGTGAGCATAATGAATTCACTTGCTCAGAGGATAAAACATTTATGTGACAATCTCGAACAAAACAAAGAATATAAGGGAATGTATTTTGTTTAAAACTTAGCAGATTAACACAAGAAGAATATAGATGGCTTCTAGAACTACTTAATCATAAAATGAATAAGGAAAACTGAAGAAAAACAGTGTCACTAGCCACATCACAAGAATCCCATAGAAATAGCTGCAACTACCTGTGTTATTTCTGTCAAAATCAAGGACACTAGTTTAGAAATGTATGAGCTTCAAGTATCCAACCCCCCCTTTCACTTTATTATGTCTACATATATATGAAAAACAATTTTTCCCCTCTAAGGGGTCAAATCCTTCTTCCTAGGAACTGATTACATGATTCTCTCTAACAAATGCCAAAACCTATGGGAGTTAGAAACCACTTCCCCTTTAAAACTAACTGATTGAGTTTGTCTCTCAAAGCCTTTAGTTATAAGATTATCTAGTATTTAACACCTAACAAAATCATTTACGTAATATTAAATCATAAGGTAACCATTTACACCAATCTAGCTTGACCTTTCACCATTACAAACAGTAAAACAATCAAATTCACAAAAGCACAACAAATTAGCCGAAGCGCAACAAAACTTCGGAGGATGGTTTTGAGGCCTTTTTGGATGCGTTTTTTCTGCAAAAGGTATGTATGGAAAGAAAAATATGTCCTCTATACAATGGATTCACTAAGACCTGAAAAATCGTACTTCAAACCCCTTAAAAATTCATTTGAAGTTAGACGGCCCAAAAGTGGAGCGAGTGCCCTGAAAAAGTGGCAGAATGGTGAAAAGTAGGCACTACTTGGTGATTTTATGAAAATTTATGACACTTCGTGCATCCTAAAGTACTTTTCTGACATCCTTATGCCTTAAGCTATCTGCACATGTTTGAAATTATGCATTTGGACCAATAGAGAAAAAGTGCAACTACTACTCGCCGCATTTCTGGGTAGTCAGATTTATGCATTTTTGTAAACATAGGGGTCAAATATCAACTATTATCTCTTTAACCATAATACGTTTTACAAAAATGGGAGCTTTGTTTGTATATAATTTTTTTGTGAAGAAAAACCTCTCTAATTTTTGTGAAATTCATTCCCATATTCTCGGAATCTGTGCCACAATAAAATGACTAAAATATACAAGAAAACTATTTTTTTAAAAAATTTCCTCAAATTGTGTCTCATATCTCCCAAATCATAAAATTCGTGCATAAAATTAAGGATTTTTTTGTTCTTTGATATATGGTTGACAAAAACCTCTTTCCCTTTTGTACAATTCATGTCCATGACTTTAGAAACTATTTTTGAAGTAATATTGTCCCTGTGTGAAACAAGTGAAGTAAAAATGCTAAAATCATGCCAATCACCTCCTTATTCTGACACTGGAAAATTGACCACTTTTATAGTGTCCTAATCCTTTTTGAATTTAATGGAATAAAGGCTATTTAAATCATGATGATAACCCACCTCTTGCATTCTTTGACAAAACCCTAGGTAGCCTGCCTGCTCAAATGATCTTCTGATGAACTTTGACGAATTGAGCTCTTACATATGAGTTAGTTCATATCTAGAGATCTATCATCCCTTAAAATTCCTTCTTTCACTGGTCTTCACCATGTTTTTGGGTTCACTTTCAATAGAAAACCCTAATTTGAAACAGGAAAGGGCAAGGGATTTGAGCTGCAAAACAGGGCTAAAAGAAAAGCAACTTGAGGAGAGGGAATGAAGGGGAAGGGGGATAGGATAATTTATGAGGAAATTATGGGGGGTAGGGATATGTGTGATGAAGGCAATGGAAGTGAATTTCTCAAATTGAGTGAGGACAGAGGGGTGAGAAACAGAAAACACAGTCCTAGGCCAAAAGTGCAGCTACTAGCTAGGGTTGTGTGGGAAAAAGATAAATGAGTGAGTTTGAGTGTGGGGAATAGTGGGAAGTACTTGATGAAGGTAATTAGGGATGTGAATGCTTAGAAACCAAAAGGATTTCTCTCTCAAGTTAAGAAAAACCCCATAAAAATGAAAAGCACAACTAAACCCTAGGCAAGGATTTTAATCACCTTTCTGAGGAAATTGACTGCATGAAGAGTTTGTGAAGGCTCCACTTGTTTAGAGATGCTTTGAAACACTGGGATGAAGATTAAACTTGTTATTTCCTCCTTTTGGCCTCCAAATCAAAAGCGCACAAGTCTGCCAGAAGCACAACAAAAACACAAGAAACTGGTGAAACAATCAATTGATGATAAATTTCGGAGTTTTGATGGTTGTGGCAAGTCTCACAATGGCAGAGAGGAGCTCTTGGAGATTTTGGAAGGATAAAATGAAGTTTTAAAAGGCTATGATGCCCGTTTATAACTCCAAAACAAGATTTTTGGCTTGATGATTGAATGACATCATGTATACTTTTTGATAAAATGACTATTGATTGATTTGACTGCTGTTGGGTGTAGTTTTTATACCTATTTCCTATAATTTATTTCCCAGTTTTGATCCTCTTTCCCTCCAGGACAACAAAATTTTACATGTTAATCGCCTTTAACTTATTATAAACAACCTATTTTCCATCATGTTATTTTTCCATTTTTTCTAAATATAACAATGCAATATTCCTTTTTATGGCTAACTGGGGTAAGAACTGGAGAAGTATTTGGATTCCTCTCCTCTTTTTCAGGTGTTTCTTGTGAGAATGAGGTTATGGAGTGTACAGTTGCACTAATCTGTCTAAGAGCAGGATGGAACAAATTATTGTTACACTCTGTATGTAGTTACACCACGTGTTGTTACAGGTGACCGTTGTTACACCTCGGGCGCCATTACAAGGTTGTTGATACCTAGTGATTGTTGTTACATCCCAAAACATCATCAGACCGTAGGATGCTGTTACACCATAGCTAGAAAAGTCATGGGTACTATTCCACGCAACAACTATTGGAAGTTATGAATTGTTTATTTAGAAATTAACATATCAAAGTGGTTGTGATCTTAACCAATGTATTTGAATACCATTTGTATCTAGGAACTGGTTATAACGATTTCTATTTTATGATCAGTATGAGAATTGTGAGATTTTCATGACTGATCTATTCCTGATTTTGGGTATGTAATAAATATAAGAGAAACTTAATCCCTCATGTATGGGGACATCATAGAGAGCACTATTATTTTAATCTTGTAACTTTTAATTATTTGGAATATCAAAGACACTACGACGATGCCATTGTTGTTTCTCAGTTGATTCTTTAACTAATTTCATGTTCATTCTTGTGCCCCTACTAGGGAGGAAGTGCCCTCCTCTTTAATAGGGAATGCAACGGTAGAGTAGTTGTATATTATTGTTTCTTTCTTTTATTGTTGGTATGGTTTTCTGTTGTCACTATATAATTTGTAGAATATATTTGCTTCAGTTCCAGAATTATGTTATGCTATTACATTGATTTGATTAACAATATGGTAGTTGACCAGCTAGTGATTGTTGTTACATCCCAAAACATCATCAGACCATAGGATGCTGTTACACCATAGCTAGAAAAGTCATGGGTACTATTCCACGCAACAACTATTGGAAGTTATGAATTGTTTATTTAGAAATTAACATATCAAAGTGGTTGTGATCTTAACCAATGTATTTGAATACCATTTGTATCTAGGAACTGGTTATAACGATTTCTATTTTATGATCAGTATGAGAATTGTGAGATTTTCATGACTGATCTATTCCTGATTTTGGGTATGTAATAAATATAAGAGAAAATTAATCCCTCATGTATGGGGACATCATAGAGAGAACTATTATTTTAATCTTGTAACTTTTAATTATTTGGAATATCAAAGACACTACGACGATGCCATTGTTGTTTCTCAGTTGATTCTTTAACTAATTTCATGTTCATTCTTGTGCCCCTACTAGGGAGGAAGTGCCCTCCTCTTTAATAGGGAATGCAACGGTAGAGTAGTTGTATATTATTGTTTCTTTCTTTTATTGTTGGTATGGTTTTCTGTTGTCACTATATAATTTGTAGAATATATTTGCTTCAGTTCCAGAATTATGTTATGCTATTACATTGATTTGATTAACAATATGGTAGTTGACCAGCTAGTGTAGTTCTTAGTACAGTGTATGGAGCACCTTTGCTCTAGTAATCATGAAGTGTGATTTCATTTTTGTAGAGTGTTTTAATTTCTACATGAATGATTTAATTTTTGTAATTGATTCAATGACATTCTTTACTATTTTCTATTTTCATTCTTGGCTGTAGTGTATCAGTACAGACAATGCAAACTCCATTGAAATAACAGACCTACCCTGGGTTGAAAATTAACTGGTTGCAATCTTGGTCAAGTAGGATTGATTAAAACAAAACTACATTCTGGCGTTGTTGCTAGGGATGATAGTTGATGATACAATCATCCAAGTTGTTTGTTTGATGATAGAGTGTTCCTAGTTCACAATCGTTGAGCAGTAAGACGAGAGGTAAGAACCTGCGCATCGCTCTAATATACCTGGGCGGGCTCACCATCGTGATCACTAGGGCAATTAGGGTGTGGAATTTTGGTGGTTTCTTAAATCGTGTTTTCAACTCTTTAGTTGCTGGGTGGTAAGACGAGAGGTAAGAACCTGTGCATCGCTCTAACATACCTAGGTGAGCTCACCATTGTCGAAGATTGAGACACTTAGGTTGTGAATTAATAGACATAGGGTCCATGTGTGCAACTATAGGAATTACAGAAATACCAAAAATAACCCACTCTAATAATTCAAAGGAAAAATGTCGTAAAAAGGAAAGGAAGAGTGTTGATTTGGGAAGGAAAAAATTTATCCATGAACTGCTTTCAAAGGTAGAAAAAGAACAGTCAAGTTTTGAAAGGGAAACAAGGAAAACAGGGCCACAAAAAGTTGTTACTCCCATAACAAGGACAGAAACCTCTAATTCCTCTGTCTCGGGACCATACTATTCTGAAGCTAGCAAAAACACTTCCAAGATTAAGCATTCAATTCAAGAACAATAGGGGGAAGTTAGTAACCATAACCTTAGGGCTGAGTGACCAAGGGAAACTGAAGGGAGACATAAAAAATCTGAAATAGGAAAGCACTTATTGGTTTATCAATATCCAGATTCAGTTAATATAGTGAAATAGCTAGCCCTGAAGCCACCTGATCCACCAATTTCACCTGCAAGACAATCACAAGAACAATTTGAAGAGCGTCTGTTACAAAAAGGATTAGAAGGGTTAACAATGGGGGACAACAATAACAACAACACTAAAACAAATGCTATTGTCACCACCTTTGAGTTCTTGATTGGGGATATCAAAGGTGAGGCTCCCATGAAAAATATTCCTTTATCATCCTTACCATATTTTCAAGGAAGGATTGTAGAAATCATTGACACCTTCTTATTTGAATTTGATGTCTTATGCAGGAGTTATGACTATGTTTCAAATGCTCAGAAATTAAAATTATTTCCTGCTACTCTAAAAGGAGAAGCCCTAAGATGGTTCATGGGGTTAGCCTCTGCTTCTATTCGAACATGGAGTGACACGAAGGAGACATTTTTATCAAAGTATCAAGAATATTGTAGAACAAGGGACTTAAGGGAGGAATTAATTAGGATGACAAAGAAGGAGGATGAGAGCCTAGAAGACTATGTGGATTCATTATAATTTGTAGAGGTCTAAATACAGTGATTTAGATCACGAGATATTGAAGACCATATTTATAAGAGGAATAAGGGATGACTGTCTTGATACCCTGAATCTACTAGGAAAAGGGGACATATCTCAAGAACCATTCACTGAAATCATAAATATTTGTCTGAGATGCCCTAGAGGATTGTTGAAGGGGAGAAGCACAATCCATGATGCCTCTTCCTGAAAACAAAAATATGAAACTGGAGGAGTAACAAGAGTAGAGATCGAGAATTTATTTGAAAATTTGAAAACCGACATCCTTAGTACTCTATCTGCCCAAATAACAAAAACAGGGATCAAGAAGGCACAAGGAGAAGTTGATACACCTCTAGCTGTGTTCTGTTTGAATTGCCAAAAGAAACATCCCTTGAGGGAGTGTGAAATGAACAACATTAGCTTGTGCAATATTTGTGAGCTAGAAGATTCTACAGGTCAATGTCCAAAGCTTCCCAGACTGAAAGAAGTACTTAGAGAATCGAGTGAAGGAGTTCAGTCCTCTTATTGCATCTCACCTAGGAGACCATGGCAGCCATGACCTCCAGGTATGTCCCAAGATTTTTCTTCTTTTAATTCATGGAATAATGCATATAACGCTAAAAAATATCCATGGGAATACTCTACTCCTTCTCCAACACAGTTTCCTTCACACTGGAACTAGTGGTCCCCCTTTCCATCTATTCAATATCCTCCATCTCAACCATATCCTCAAATCAGAACTAGAGGGGGAATTCCCAGAGTACAGTACCACTTGGATTACCAATGCAGAAGCAACTACAATTACCCCCTTTCTAAACACCTGTTCTTACACCGCCTATGAGACGCCAACTACCTGTGTAACCTAAGCCTAACACGAATAATAAAAAGCCCATAGCATAGAGGCTTTGACTACCTTCCAGACTTACCTTATCACTGGAATTGGACTTAATGAAATTCAACTATGGTTGAGTAAGGTTTAAACCAAACCACTCCTCTATCACTACCAAAGAGGAATGTGAACCTTCCAGAGGAGGTGCATTAGATCTTGAGGCGACTATTACACCTGTAATAGTCGATACAGAGCAAACTATTACACCTATAACAACGAACTCGAGAAGAACTGTTACTCCTGTAACAACCAACTCGAGTAAGAGTGATACACCTGTAGGAGTTGATTCAACTGTTATGACTCAAGATCCTCCATATCCTTAGAGATTAACTGAGACTGGAATGACTTCACAACTCAAACCTGATTTCCTTAGGGAGTTGCAAAACCTTCACATAAGAATTCCTCTGCTGTAAGCTCTTAAAGAAGTACATATTTATGCCAAAATAGTACGAGATCTGTGCATCAAGAAACCTGGAAGGCAGCCTAAGGACCCTACTACCATACATGTGATGTGGAAATTGTCTGAATTAATGATTACTCAGCCTCTTCTAACCAAGTATAATGATCCACAAAACCCTATGGTTACTATCTATATTAATGACAAGCCTATAACTAGTACATCGATTGATCTTGGGGTGGCCATGAATGTGATGACAAAGGACCCTTTTACTACCTTGAGACTACATGGGCTTAGACATAAAACTACTGTACTTGAATTGGTAGATAGTACCCATGTTAAACTCAAGGGGGTATTAGAAGACATAGTAATCACAATAGCTTCCTGGAGGTATTCAGCTGACATTCTTATCTTACAAACCAAATTCAATTTGGGGGGACATCCTTTAATCCTTGGGAGACCTTGGTTGGCCACTACAGATGCATTTATAGGATGCATATTTGGATCTATGATGATTTCAGATGGCCAGGCTACAAAGAACCTTAATCTTTACCCCCCAAAACCAAATATGGATTTGAAAAATCCCTGGTGGGATGAATTTGAACCTCAATAAGATATCTCCCTACCAATCCTCACTTTGGGAAAAGCCCAGTATTTGAAGGATGAGATAGAAGATGATATCATTAATGGCTTCATCAGTAACTCGTTTTCTGTCACTTCTATCGAAAATTCAAAAGAGGAAGAGGAGGTAGAAGATATAAACTTTGAACAAATGAGAACCATTAAATATACTGATAGCAGTCTAGTCCAAATAGAACCGTGAAAGTATCTGAACATTAACCCCAACATGAACGCTGAGCAAAAAAAATTATTGTTACAACTCTTACAGAAATACTAGAAGGCATTTGCATGAGACTATATGGATTTGAAAGGGATTCATCCCAACCTATGCACTCACCACATTTATTTGAAAGATGGCTGCAAACCAATTAGACAACTGCAACGCTGCATGAACCCTATGCGAAAGGAGGTAGTGAAAGAAGAATTAGAAAAATCATGAGTTCTAACTTTATTTATCTTATATCTAACAGTCAGTGGGTGTCTCCACTTGTCATTGTCGCTAAAGAGAATGGAAAGTGTAGAGTCCATGTGGATTACAGAGAACTCAATAAGGCCACTCAAAAGGACCATTTTCCTTTACCATTTATAGATCAGGTCATTGACACACTTTTCGGGAAAAAAAATAATTCATTTTTAGACGGGTTTAGTAGCTACAACCAGATACAGATTTCCCCAGAGGACCAGGATAAAAAAACCTTTACTTTCCCTTAGGGAACTTTAGTATACAGAGTACTCCCTTTTGGACTCTGCAAAGTGCCAACAACTTTTCAAAAGGAAATACTGGGAAGTTTTTCCAATTTGTTGAATGACTGCATTGAAATCTTCATGGACGATTTTACACCTTATGGTGATGCTTTTAAAACAACATTCGATAATTTAGAAAAAGTGTTGGAACATTGTGTACATAGTAATGTTTCTTTAAGCACCAAAAAATGTCACGTGATGATGACTGAAGGGATCGTGCTCGGACACTACACTTTTGCTGATGGGATGAACGTATACCCTGCTAAAATAGAGGTAATTCTGAAAATTCCAACTCCCAAGATGCAAAAATACGTACGTGGTTTCTTGGGACATGTAGGATATTATACAAGGTTTATAGAGATTTTTTCAAGAATTGCACTACCATTGTTTTCTTTACTTATGAAAGATATAGAAGTTTTGTGGACAAGAAAGTGTGAGCAGGCCTTTTTGAACCTGAAATGTTGTGTATCAGCAACTTCAGTTTTACGTGGACCTAATTGTGAATATTCGTTTCACATAGCTACATATGCATTTGATATTGCTATAGTTGTTGTTTTGGTCCAACTGGAGGATATGAAACCTTACGCTATTTATTACATAAGAAAGAATTTTACACCGACTAAGCTCAATTACTCAGTGACTGAGAAAGAATTGTTAGCAGTAGTGCACGGCATCAATAAGTTTTGACATTATATCACCGGGTATCAAGTATTTGTACACACTGACCCCTCTCCCATTCATTCTTTAATGAATAAGCCAATTACCAATGATAGAATTACACGATGGTTATTGTTGTTACAGGAATTTGATATCACAATTGTAGATAAACCTAGAAAAGATAATGTAGTTGTTGATTTTCTTTATAGGTTAAATATTGATGACAATTGCATTCCTACTGAGGATTCTCTCCCTAATGAGTATCTCTTTTCTATTTCTACTTAATCACCATGGTATGCAGATATAGCCAATTATCTTGCTGTAGGGAAGTTTCCATGATACTTTTCCTCCAAGGAAAAGGGAAAGATAATACAACAGAGTGCTACCTATACTTGGATAGATGGGAATCTCTATCACATTGGACCATATTTTCAAATCAGACATTGTGTTAGGGAAGATGCGATCTTTGACATCCTTAAGGCTTGTCACGAGGAACCTTGTGGAGGGAACTTCGCAGACAAGTGGACATGATACAAAGTCCTTTCAACATAATATTATTGGCCAACAATATTTTAGGATGCCAAGAATTTCTTGAAAGGATGTGATAGTTGCCAAAGGATGGGCCAATCACTGTAATCATATGATATTTTTTTACAACCTCAAATAGTCTTAGAACCTTTTGAGAAATAGGCCTTGGATTTTGTGGGACCAATTAATCCTTCATCCATAGATAGAAATCCTACATGTTGATCTACATGACTATGTCACAAAATGGGTTGAGGCAAAAGCACTAACCAAAGCCACGGAGCAGGTTGTTTCAGACTCCTTGTTTGAAGACACCTTCATTCGTTTCGGTATACCCAGGGAGATAGTGACAGATGGAGGGCTCCTGTTTACATCCCATATGATCCAAAATTTGGTTCAAAAATATAAAATCCATCATAGAATCACAACACCTTACCACCCATAAGCGAATGACCAAGTGGAAAGCACCAACAAAGTCATTGAGGGGATTCTTAACAAGACTGTGGCTATTCACTGAAGGAATTGGGCTGATAAACTTCTAGAAGTGATGTCGACATATAGAACTACATGGAGGAATACTACGAGATTCTCACCATACGAATTGGTGTATGGTAAAAATCCCTTATTCCCTATTGAGTAATAAATCAAGACATTGAGAACATCATTGCAGGTGAATTTGGATCTGGCTACAACACAAAAGAGAAGGTTGAACCGGCTCAATGAATTGTGTTAGAAAATTATATATTACAGAGCAACAGAACACATAAAATAGTGCAGAAATATAAACACAGAAAACGCATAAAACAAGAGAGACACAGATATACATGGTTCACCCATTTTGGGCTACGTTTACCCCGAACATCCAGTCCTTCCTTTCTATTATCCAGCAAAATGAAGAGACACAACCTACAGCAGATCCCCTGTAATATCCTCTATTTTCTCTCACAGTCTCACCTCTCTGCTTCTCGCTCAAAGAATACACATCTATTACACAGCCTCAAATACAATGCCCTCATATGAAAAGAGGGGTTGCCTTCTAGGGCTAAAAACCCTAAACTAAACATAAGTTCTACCGTTAGATCATCTACCTAATGAACGACCCAGATTGACTAGAAATTACTATACTTTTACAAGGCAATTTTACATCTGTTTTTAGCTTTGGGGGCGCT
>APFE030337051.1:35378-49741 GCA_000404065.3 Pinus taeda
CCCCCCACGTGGAAGGGTGTACAAACTTCCTGGGGTATACATCCGGTTGAAACAAATACCTCTGAACAATCATGCTCCACATCCAACCAATTGAAGGAGAAACTGTTGGTTACTATCCAGTAACAGAGAGCTAAGTGGCATGACAGGTTCATCAAGAAGAAGAAGTTTCAGAAAAGAGATTGGGGTCTCTTATATGATTCAAGATTCAAAGACATCAAGGGTAAGCTCTGCACCAGATGGCTAGGTCCCTATGAGGTAGATGCAGTCTTTGAAAATGGGAATGTGAATTTGGTTTCCATTAACAATGTGAAGACACCATTGCTTACATATGGGCACTATCTTTGGTTATATCATAAACCTTCTTTGGTTATATCATAAACCTGCTTCAAGGCATTCATTTGTTAACATTGTCACGAATTTGGATCTTTAGATTACAAGAGCAGGGGAAAACCCTCTTGTGCTGCCAAAATTCTAATTTTCCAATAAGTGTAACAATTGAAAACTAACCTCTGTCAACGACTGTTACACCTGCTAAGAAATTGTTTTAATAATAATAAGAAAATAAAAATAAAAGAAAAGAAAATAAAATAAAATAGTCTGGCTGTGAAAACCTCTTTTGGGCGCAAACATAAAATTTCTATAACAGTTGAAAACCACTTTTGTGGTGGATGTTACACACTCTAAAACAACATTTGTTATTTCAAGCATATCTTATAATAATGTTGTTACACAACTGTTTTATTTCTTTGTTTTATCTTTTGTGGAAACCAATAATACATAATAGTTGTCTTGGCTGTTACATCTGTAACAACTGACGACTTCTAGAAATAATCCAAGTAAACTATTTATTGTGATATACAACATGCATCACCATGATTCAGAAGCAGTTGCCTTGACCTCTAGAATTAAATTTTCACATCTTGTCACCAATGTCTTCTCTCCACATCACTCAGGTACGTCATGAAATGGTAATATCACTATCCTCTTTATTTAGTAATTATGACAATCTAATGTGATATCTCTTTGATGACTAAGGTCAATCGTCACATTTAAGCCGTGGGGGGTGGAAGAATTACATGATGACATGACCTGTGAGCATTTAAAAACCGAAACCAAAGTATGATGATCTTATAATCATTATCATTTAATGATCAATCATGCCGAAAAAGGGAATTTGTACCTCAGATTAGACCTTCCATAACTTAGCATTAATAAGGAAATGTTATTGCGCAGTATGAATCCTGATTTGAAATTCCTACCCGTGTCACCCTAACATTTACCCACTATTGAACCGTTGCATCCTCATTCAAAGCTCTCAGACAGAAGTGGAGGAGAACAATTTGCAGAGCTAGAACAATTGAGCATTGTGCCATCCGCTTCGGAATTTCTCAAGAACAAGAAGAGAGGAAAACCAAATTAAAAATGTGTAGCAATGGATGGGGCAACAATTCGACATGAACCAAGATCAATAGAAGCATTGGAAAACTGCCCTGAAGCATGCCAAATATTTAAATATGCAGGTCGGTTTGAGTTTTTCCAAAGGCTAGAAGGATCAGATGGGCAATTGCTATGGAATTCGCGAATAATTAAAGAGGAATCAAACCGAGGTCAGGGGATTAAAGATGGAAGTTACAGAAGAGGTAATTTCATGTGTGATAACATTACCAAAAGAGCGTAAAAGGTGGTTTAACATAAAAATTTATGACCCCTCCTTGAAGGAGGATTTTCTCCAAGGGGAAGAATGACTGGTGAAGAAAGGAAGAGGGATTGACAAGTTGTCGCTTCCCCAGCCATGGAACAATTTCACCCTTTACCTCATCAAGTATATCACCTGTGAGGGAAGGAAAACAATTGTATTCAATTATCACTCCCTTTTGTTAATTCACCTCCAACATTGATAGTTGATAAACCTCCCATACTTTTTGCTAGAAAATATCAGGCATATGGCTGCAACTGTGAAGATAGTTCGGTATCTAGAGACTTGCATCACAAACCACAGCCTCATCAAGCTAATTGTGTTAGATGCCATACGTCACCAGGGCAGGAGCTGTGATGAATTCATGAGAAATAAATCTAGGACTACTCGCAAGAAGAAAGCTGGGACGTCTGAGGAAGCTTCGGCAGAAACCAAGGAGTAGCCCCAGTCCTCGAAAGTAAGCGTTCAAAAGCGACTAGTTGACAAGTCAATTGGTGATAAGCAGCTGAAACAGAGAATAAGGGTTAGTGGGCACCAAGACTCCCGATCCATGTCTAAGAAGAACAAGGAGGCAACAAGGGAGGAAGATGAAGAGCAGACTCAGCCGAAGGAACCTTCCTCACCAGGTAAGAATGAGACCCAATCCTTGCTACTTACAATTGAAAGTTTAGAAAGAGAAAATGAAAAGCTAAGGAAGCAGTTAGTAGAGGATAAGGTAGAGGCAAGGGCCTCGAGGTTAGATACTTTGGCTGAGGTTGTAGATATCGCTGGGGAGGAAAATGTTCCGGGTGTTGTGTGCACGACCTATGCTAAGGAGCTAGTGGCAGCGGGGTATAGAGTCTATGTAGTGGACACCATTTCGAGGGAACCACAAACTGAGTCCTGGGAAGCTGACATGAAAAAACCCTTTGAAGACGTTGTTGTTACATAAGAACCAGTAGCTGAGATGGAGCATTCCACAAATATTAATTTGGTAGTTGTTACACAAGAACCCTTGGTTGACACTACTATTACACAAGAACTAGCAGTGGAAATAGAAGCTAACCAAGGGGGAAAAGAAGAAGCTGATATACATGAACCTGTGGTTGACACTGCTGTTACACAAGAACCATTAGTAGAAACAGAATCTAACCATGGGGAAAATTATACAAAAAAAACCTATGGATGACAACACTATTACACAATAACCAAGAGTGGAAGTGCAAGCTAACTAGAGAGAAAAATAAGTTGTTACACAAGAACCCATTGATGATTTTGTTGTTACACAAGAACTAGCAACTGAAATGGAGCAATTTCACCCTCGAGAGGTTGTTGCACCTTCAATTGTTTGTGAATGTGGGAGAACACCGAGTCGTGATGAAGGATGATGTTTTGAAAGAATTGTATTGATACCAAAGTTACAAAAATGGAAGCAACAGGTGCTCTCTCTACAAGAGGGAATGAGCTTTCTCAAGGCACATAAAAATATGATGGATTCACTCATGGAGAAATGGTTAAAGGAAGAATGGGAGAGAGATTGGGAAGAGCAGAGGCACAAGGAAGTTATGAAGAAGAAAGACAAACAACTATAGTTGTTACAACGATAGGTTCTAGATCTAACAAATGATAAGACGAAGTTCCGTGAGCTTGCCTTAAACCTACTAGGATGTAGGTGACCTTCCCCGTCATATCTAGTGTTCCTATGGGAATGTTATTATTTATTTCAGTTAAAGGTAGTCTTTGAAAACATACCTTATTTGGGTTCTTCTACTTGTACTTTTCTTGAAATTTTTCATACTTGTAATTTTGATGAACAAAGCTTACTTTGTGGGTTATTTGCATAACATGATGTGTGAATATGTCAGTACAAAGATGGTGGCAAGTGTTTTCTCCTATATGGGGATTTGCAGCTGCAAGCCTTCCTTTATTTTATGAGGAATCAAATTAAATCTAATCTTGCCATGAAGTCAACTAAGACCAATGAAGAAAGGGCAACATTATGGATTAGGGAAGAATAGGGAATGGTTTATGAACTGAGAAAAAGAATTGTGTGGATTTTCCTCAATTTTTATACACAAATGAAATGTCTAGCGATAAAAGTGTGCCTTAAGCGCACCAATGCCTATAGTGTTGGATTACAAGAAGGAGCTGATTTTGAGTTCAAGAATTTTGTGGTTGTTGTTACATGAGTACCCAAATATGCCCGGGTGGTGCTGACACTAGAAGCCTTCTCAATCGGACTTAGATACAAATTTCCTCCGATTTGGTTACCGGTGGAAGAATACCAATCGGATTTCCACTTGTGCGACTATGAAGAAGAATCTTGGCCGTAATAGCTAATGGCTACTCAGGGGTACAGGTCTCCTGGTAGAGACACTGTTGGTGCCCATAATTTTACAGACTTGCATCGGAGTTATAACAAGAGAAGCTGAGGTTTTGCATGGGGACATGCAATTGCTTCAGTTGGGGGGAGATGTTGGGTGTAGTTTTTATACCTATTTCCTATACTTTCTTTCCCCAATTTTGATCATCTTTCCCTTCAAGACAAAAAAAATTTATATGTTAATCACCTTTTCCTTATTATAAATAGAATATTTTTCCATCATGTTATTTTGCCATTTTTTTTAAATATAATGATGCAATATTCATTTTTATGGCTAACTAGGGTAAGAATTTGAGAAGTCTTTGGGATCCTCTCCTCGTTTTCAGGTGTTTCTTGCGAGAATGAGGTTATGGAGTGAACAACCGTGCTGATTGGTCTAAGAGCAGGATGGAACAGATTGTTGTTACACTCTATATGTTGTTACAGGTGTTGTTGTTACACCATGTGCTATTATAGGTGACCGATGTTACACCTCGGGTGCCATTACAAGGTTGTTGTTACCTGGTGATTGTTGTTACATCCCAATCCACCATTTCGCCACAGTATACTGATACACCATAGCTGGAAAAGTCATGGGCACTATTCCACGCAACAACTATTGAAAGTTAAGAATTGTTTATTTAGAAAGTAACAGATCCAACTGATTGTGATCTTAACCAATGTATTTGAATAGCATTTGTATTTAGGAACTGGTTATAACGATTTCTATTTTATTGATCAATATGAGGATCGTGAGATTCTCATGACTGGACTATTGCTGGTTTTGGGTATGTAATAACTATGAGAGAAACTTAATGCCTCATATATGGGGATTGCATAAAGAGCACTATTATTTTGATCTTGTAACTTTAATTGTTTTTAATATCAAAGACACTATGGTGATGTTGTTGTTGTTTCTAAGTTGATTCTTTAACTAATTTCATGTTCATTCCTATGCCCCTGCTAAGAAGGAAGGGCCCTCCTCTTTATCGGGGACTGCAGCAGTAGAGTAATTGTAGATTATTGTTTCTTTCTTTTATACAATGACATAAATAAATAAAATATAGAGAAGATAAATATAAAAATATAATGAAATAAAAAATATTAAAGATAAGAATATAAATATAAAAATATGCAATTTTCATTTTGAATATATATATATATATATATATATATTTGAATTTTTATTTTTAAGAAATGAATATAACTTGTGAGAATGATTTTTTTTACAAATAAACGAAATAGTCAGATGAATTTAAACCATGAAACAGATTTAGGAAAAAGTAGTCACTGGTTCATGCTTTCATTTCAACGAGAAGAGCCATCGTTGAATGTATTTCTATACCCATTCCTCATAGATGGTATTAGATTTACAGTTTTCACTGCTATGTTATGATTCATTTAACAACGTTTCCCACTAATATATAACTGATATGTTACGATTCATTATTGTATCTCCAACTTATTAGAAAAGTACATATTACCCTGAAATAAAATATGCAATGTTGGGAAATTGCAGGGACAAATTTCTACATTTCTCATTGAATTGAGGAGGGTTTGAATGTGTATGACCAACATCCAAATTTACGTATAGCCTGTGAAAATGCATAGAGCTTGCACTAAAATTTGAGATGTTTGGAAATTGCAGTAACAAGTGTAATAAAATTCTGCATTTCTAATTAAATCTAGGAGGACTATATAGAGTTAAATGTGCATGAGGAATATCCGCATTTAGGTGGAGTCTATGAAAATGCCTGTGACTTTGATGGGATCGTCATCGATTTTGAATGTGGGAACCAAGTTTACAGTAAAATTGTTAGGTCGATAGCTTAACATGTCATTCATTCCCAATCTTAAACAACACTTCTTCACTCGTTTCTGCTCAAAATCTTCTTTACTAGTGTGGTGCCAATGTTGCTTTGGGGGAGGAGGCATGTGACTAAATGTGCCCATGTACAATTCTTCTTCTTCTTCTTCATTATCCTGTTCTTGTAATGATATAAACATGGAAGCACAAGGGTTTTTCATTTGTTACCTCTATTCCTTCTAACACCAACTGCTCTTCCTCATCCTTCACTCGCTTCAATGCTGCTGGCCTTCTTACGCGAGCTATAAATACTTCCTCTTCATTAATTGGAGGAAGAATTTGTTGAGCAGGAGGGACTGCAGCTACGCCAGAAAGCTCAACTAGGCTC
Source organism: Pinus taeda (assembly GCA_000404065.3). Taxonomy (NCBI): domain Eukaryota; kingdom Viridiplantae; phylum Streptophyta; class Pinopsida; order Pinales; family Pinaceae; genus Pinus; species Pinus taeda. Next base: position 41,611 of record APFE030337051.1, read on the forward strand.
TTACTGTTTGGGGTCTTTAATGACTCCGCTGATCTGAGCTAGCAGAAGACATCATTAATTTCCGAACTGGCGTGAGGCGAATTCTTGAATTTTTCAGCTTCGTGCACAACGTTTGCGAGCTTATGATAATTAGTGAAATCGGGAGGAGGAGGCATAGACACAATCATTTGTTGGGGTTTGAGGGGCAATGATGTGGATGCTAGGAGTAGTTGGCAACAGTACATAGATCCTTGAGGCATTTGTTTCTCAGGAGAATAGTGGCAATGAATACAGGTACTATTCGTTTTCCATAACTACCTGCTCCTCCTCTTCTTATTGGTTCCTCTGAAATTGGGATGGGTGGAGGTTGGTAAGACTGGAGTCTGATTTTTTGTATTTGCTTTTGTGTTTGGAGACCAAGCGATGAGGCCTGCTGATTTTGTAGAGGCCTTTAAAGAAGGAATCATGGTGGCAATGGCGATGATAGAATAGTTGAGTTGGGCCAAAGCCTTTTGACTATAGGAAAATAATGGAGGAGTGCAAAGCGAGGAAGGCGTAAGTTGGGCGAACCAAAACTTTCTGATTGTAAGAAAGGGATGAGGGCCGAGGGATGTCGTGCGGTACTGATAATGAGGAACACCCCAAGCTTTGTTATAAGAAAGCTTGGGAGGAGAAGAGGCGTAGGCTTCACAATCACACAGGAGAGCCATGTTTCACATTTCTCGGTGCTGTATTAGACAACTGTAAACAATTTGACAATTTATGTTCCTCCCGCCAGCTAATATAAATTGGTGAGTTCGTCGAAGTCCAGCATTTCGCACAGTGGTGGTGGTATCAGAGAGAATAAACTTCCAAAGTGTGAGTACACCACTTATCCTCTGTTTTCTTCTCGCTATGAGCCAGCAAGGTGGTGATCGTTTGTGTGGAGAATGGAAAGGTGACCCGAGCTGTTCTCTTTCAAATTAGATGGTGGCCATTTATTTGTGTATCCAATCAGGCAGCGACCATTTGTATCGACTAGAAAAGGCTATGAATTCTTGGACCAAATTGAATTACGAAGAGCTGTATTCAGAGTCTGATGTCTCTAATTTGTTCCCATTTCCAGGATTTTCAATGTTTTACAACCAGTGAAGGCCCATGTAAACTTGGGTTCACTTTTTCTTTATGATTGTTGTTGGAAGTACTACACACCTACACGCGGACACTTAGTTAGAGCATGGGACTACATGCAAGATTCCTTCTACATGATTTACTCCATGATTTGCTCCTTCTTTAACTCTGTAACTGGTTAGTTCTTCTGCATAATTTACTCCTTGATTTTCTCCTTCTTTAACTCCACAACTGATTAGCTCTTCTGCATGATTTAATCCCTGATTTTCTCCTTCTTTCACTCCACAACTGGTTAGTTCTCTTCGGAACTTGTTGTAGATGTTAAATCTTCTCATTGATCACCACAATGGTGCATTACCTTGGGATCTTCACCCAGTAATGCTATATCATGAGCATTGTAACCTATTTTCTAATGAATCATTCTTTTGTTCTTTCGAATTTCTTTTAGTGTTTTTTCTCTGCAAAGATGTGTGTTCAACCTTTACTAGCTACATTCATCTGTGCAGGTTTTCTAACACATTTACATGGTATCAGAGCCCACATGTTGCTAGATAAAAGACGCACCAGTACTTTATTTTGCAGGTATTACATCTTGGAGATCAAAGATCAACAGAAAAATGAAGTTTCCCAAAGCATTGATCCTAACACCGTATAACTATCACGAATGGAAGGACCAAATGGCTCAATACCTTCATCAAAAAGTGTTGTACAAGATTACCATGGATGCAGAAGTGGAACCCACTTCAGCCATAGAGAAATCCAAGTACCTCAACTGTATGGATGAGGCCCACGGAGCCATATGCATGTGCATCTCTCCAGAGTTGCAGTTTCATCTATCTGCTTGCAATACTCCCAATGAGATTTGGAAAAAGGTTGAAGAAATCTACGGGAAACAATATGAGATGAAGGGACATCTGCTCGAAGTGGAGCTACTATCATTGGATCCACAAAACTATGACATAATTCAAGACTTCTTCACCAAATATAATGATCTATTGTTGCAATTCAAGGGTTGTGGAATTGACAAATCCAAGGAGGAGAGTCACCAAGTTCTCTCTATTATGTCAAAGCTCAGACCATAAAACTTTGTCTTTGTGTCTACATTTCATTCAATAAGGCTCACAACAGTTAAATCCTACACTATGCCTTCTCTCAAAGAGTTCATGGAGTCCCTTACTTTTGAGCAAGATAAACTCATTGACATGGGGAAAATCAAACCTCCAAAAGTGCATGCACTTGCTGTGCATGATGGCAGCCACAATAAAAATCACAGATCTGATTCAAATCAGAAAAGTCAGTAGCAAAATGACAACAAAAAAGTGCATTCCCATCCAAAGAAGGAAGGGTACACCAAGCCCAACAATGACTCCTCCGGCTTGAGAAATGAGAAAGGGAAGAAAGGAAACAAATGCACTTACTATCAAAGAGGATTCCATCTAGAATCCTCTTGCATGAAGAAACAAATTGACCAAATGGTAGAAATCCTTCAGAAGCTCAACCTTGGGGACCACATCCCTCAGGGCGCCAAGAAGAAAACTGAGGATCCGCCACATGGGAAAGGTAACAATTTTCATGCTTTAGTTGCAATTAATTCTTCCTCTGATGCATGGATTATAGATTTTGGTGCATCACATCATATGGCTACTGCAAAGGAAGCCTATTCCTCTTTGGATGCATGCAAAGGACCTCTCATCCTCATGGGAGATGACTCACCTATTGAGGTCATCGGGAAAGGTAGAGTAAAACTTTTATACGGAAGCTTTGAAGATGTGCTTCATGTTCCAAAACTTTCGGTAAACCTTCTTTCAGTTTATCAGATCACTCATTCTGTCACTGGAAAGAGAGTGGAATTCACTCCAAATGTAGGGAACATATATGACCTACATAGTAGCTCCAAAATTGCAACCGGTGAGGTAAACAATGGAGCCAGACTGTATATATTTTATGAATTTATTGAATCTGAATCCTCCTTATTGCTTACCCATGTTGATGATAGTAGTAGGCTTTGGCACAAGAGGTTTGGTCACTTAAATTATAGGTATATGCAACAGCTAAGCAAGCATGAGATGGTGGAAGGCTTGCCAAATATCAGTTTCTCCAAAAGAGTTTGTGAAGGGTGTGTCCTTGGAAAACATCCTAGAGAAACGTTTGACACTGGCAAGACTCACAGAGCATCCTCTCCTCTAGATATGATCCATATTGATCTCATGGGGCCTTTTCCTCATCCTTCCATCAACAAAGAAAGTTATGTGCTTACATTTATTGATGATTTCTCATGGTATACTTGGGTGTATCTTCTTAGGAAAAAATATGAAGTTTTTGCGCACTTTGAAGATTTCAAAGCACTAGTTGAGACACAGTTAGAGAGAAAGATCAAAGCCCTCCGTACAGACAATGGGGGGGAATATGCTAACACAAAAGTTTAGAACCTTTTCCTTAAGTTTGGCATACAGTTGCAGTACACAGTTCCACACACTCCGCAGCAAAATGAAGTTGCTGAGAGAAAGAACCAATCTCTCAAAGAGATGGCTTCTTGCATGTTGCATGCTAAGTCATTGCCTCATAAGCTATGGGTTGAAGCACTTAATTGCGCTAACTACATCCAGAACAGATCTCCTCATAGCTCTGTCAAGGATCAGACCCCCTTTGAGGCATGGAGCGGCACTAGGCCAAAGGTCACCCACTTCCATGTTTTTGGATCCCGAGCATGGGCCAGGATACCCTCTGAAAAGAAGAAAGCTCTTGATCCATAGAGCATTGAGTGCATCTTTGTTGGATACCCTGATGGTGTGAAGGCATACCGACTCCTGATTTCCTCTATGGACAAGCTCATCATCGAGCGAAGTGTCAAATTTGAGGAAAGTCTCTTGCATGCACCTCAATTGCCGCATGAAGACACCTTTTATCTACCTCATGTCCGAGATGATGACTCAGTACACTCAGATAAAGATACAGAGCATGCAGATGCCACGGTAGCGCATGCAAATGCAGAGACAGAGTCTTAAGATACAAATCCACTGCATGGATATGATGATCCACATCCAAGCCCAGATCGGGCTTCTAGTAGTGAAGCAAATTCCCCCGTCATAAATTAGAGAACAAGGAGCTTACATGAGATATATGCACAAGACCACCCAACTGCTAGAAATGGTCTTGTGGGGGATAATTCTGATCTGCAGAGGACTAGCTCAGAGTTTATTGAGCCTCCTCTTGTCGTCACTGCCACTGAACTATCGCCATCCCTGCATTGTCATTTGGTTCAGTCTTCTGATCCACAGTCTTATGCTGAGGCTGCTAGGCATCCATCTTGGGAGTCCGCCATGGAGGAGGAGTATAACTCCCTCCTTGAGAACTAGACCTGGGATTTGGTCCCCCTTCCTTCAGGAAGGAAACTTGTTCGATGCAAATGGGTCTACAGGACAAAGAGTGATGCAGATGGGCAAATCACCAGATGGAAAGCAAGGCTAGTAGCCAAAGGCTTCCAATAAGTGCATGACATTGATTATGACGAGACCTTTGCTCCAGTAGCAAAGATGGATTCCATACGCCTTACACTTGCTATTACGACTGCCTAGGGATGGGAAGTACATCAGATGGATGTGAAGAATGCCTTTCTTCACAGAGACCTATCTGAGGAGATCTACATGGAGTAGCCACATGGTTTCATTCAGGATTCATGTTTGGTCTGCAAACTAAAGAAATCTCTCTACGGCCTTAAGCAAGCCCCGAGAGCTTGGTATGCGAAGATGGACTCTTTTCTCTTATCACAAAACTTTCAAAGATGTAAGTCTGATCTGAATGTTTACATTCTCAGGACACATGATTCTCTTCTTATCTTAGTTTCGTATGTGGATGATCTCCTAATCACCGGCAGCTCGGCTTCAACCATTGCTACAGCCAAGAGGGCCTTGCATGATAGGTTGTTAATGATAGACATGGGTCCATTACACCTCTTTCTTGGTCTTGAGATCAACCAAGATGCCACAAGTATCAAACTCTCTCAGGCTAAGTATGCACAGGATCTCCTCGAGAGATTTCACATGACTGACTGCAAAGCAGCACCGACTCCTTTTCTATCTGGGGTTTGCCTTGAGGATGGAGGTGAAAGTCCATTAGTTGATAGCACTCTCTACTGATAGCTAGTGAGGAGCTTATTGTACCACACCCACTCCAGACCAGATCTCTCATATGCAGTAGGGGCAGTTTCTAGATACATGCAGGAGCCGCATGAGCTACACTGGAATGCCGCCAAGCGCATCCTCCAATATGTACAGGGCACCATCACCTTCAGGATTCACTATGTAGCAGGCACTGCATTGAATCTCCTTGGCTTCACAGATTCTGATTGGGTGGGAGATAGCATTGATCACAAGTCCACCTCTGGATATTCACTCAATCTAGGATCTGGCCCTATCTGTTGGTCAAGCAAGAAGCAGGCTACTATTGCTCTCTCTTTAGTTGAGGCCGAGTACAGAGGAGTAGTCAACATCACCATTCAGTCTCTGTGGCTACAACACTTCCTCACTGAGTTGGGAGTCCAGTTCCACCAACGCATTATCATCTGGTGTGACAAGCAGAGCACTCTCAAATTTTGCAGGGATCTAGTACAGCGGCATTGGACGAAGCACAGAGATCCATATGCACTACATTAGAGACTTAGTACATGATTGGGTCATTGATTTTCAATTCTGTCCTTCCATAGAATAGACTGTAGACATCTTCACCAAGACATTCACTTAGCAGAATTTTCGCTCTTTGCGCGATCGCTTTGGAGTGAAGGACACAGTTGCTTAGCAACTATCTTTTTTTCCTCTTTTCTTTTCATTACATTGTATTTTGAGGAGGGGGGTTTCCCATGAGGTTTTCCCTCTTTCCTCAATTTTAGTACAAGTTGCACTGTATTTTGGGTGACCTTTGGCCTTAGGTTCCAGGGCCCATTTTCTATTTTTAACCATAGTGGTGTTCAGGGGGTGTGTTGGAAGTACTACACACCTACATGCAGACAGTTAGTTAGAGCATGGGACTACATACAAGATTCCTTTTGCATGATTTACTCCCTAATTTGCTCCTTCTTTAACTCTGCAACTAGTTATTTCTTCGGCATGATTTACTCCCTGATTTGCTCCTTCTTTAACTCCACAATTGGTTAGTTCTTATGCATGATTTACTCCCTGATTTGCTCCTTGTTTCACTCTGCAACTGGCTAGTTCTCTTTGGTACTTGTCATAAGTGTTAAGTCTTCTCATTGATCACCACTATGGTGCATTAACTTGGGATCTCCAACCAGAAATGCTATATCATGAGCATTGTAACCTATTTTCTAATGAATCATTCTTTTGTTCTTTCCAATTTCTTTTAGTGTTTTTGCTCTCCAAAGTTGTGTGTTCAACCTTTATTAGCTAGATTCATCTGTGCAGGTTTTCTAACACATTTACAATTGCGATATCTATTCATATAGGGAACATCTGAAGTTGGGATATTTATTCATAGATGGACTTTTGATGATGTTAGAGATACTAATTTTTTTAATGGTTAATTTTCTCGCAACCTAAATGTTATTGGGAAATGAGGATCTTTGGTTATTATTTATTATTAGGTCCATGGAACTAAAGGAAGTAATTTTTTTTAGCTCAGTTTAATTTATAAATGAAACAATGTTTTTTAATTGGAATTACGATAACATTTTACTTAAGAATGTGAATTTTTGTTGCTTAAAATATATTTTTGAATGTATAAATAGATTCATTACACTAAAAAATATTTAAGGCATTAAAATTATACAAATTAATAAATTTAAAAAATAAAAAAATCTATGTCCCATTTTGGTTAAAATTATCCAAAAATCTATTTCATGTAATAAATTAGACACAACATTCCATAATTTTATTTATTTTATTATACAAATTTAAAATTGGTTTTCAGTTTATTTAAAAGTAAAAATAGGTTAGTTTTATACGTTGGAACATCTAAATCATGTTCTTAACTCATTTTCTAATAAAAGTAAATACTACATTTAACTATAATTAAAGTTTTTACTCAAAAATATATTTTTAAATGTACTGTTTTCTCAGAAATTACATGTACACTTCATTGAAGTGCAATTTTTTTTAACATTTCATCTTGAAGGGTTAGATGAAATATATCCCTTCCAATGGAAAATAATACCAACTCTATATATTATATATAATATAATAATATATATATATATATATGATACATATACATATATAATAAATAAGAGTTGGTATTAATTTCCATTGGAAGGGTATATATTCATCTAACCCTTCAAGGATGAAATGTTAAAAAAAATTGCACTTCAATTTAAAGTGTAAAATAAATAAACCCTTTATTAAAAATGCATAAATAAAGTATTTTCGATATAAACCTCTACATCTTGAAAAAATTAGATCATTGTTACATCGGAATACTCTAAAATTTCAATAAAACTAATAAATAAGGAAAGGTTTTTCTCAAATTTTATTTCAAAAGCAACTAAGAAAATGCTTCTTTCATTCATTAGATCATCATCAAAAATAGTTGGACTTCATTGAAAATTTTGATCTATTTGCCCAATGTAAAAGGCTTTCTACTTTTCATTTGTTTCCATACATCATAAACATCATTCCAATATACCTCATTTATAACATGAGGTTCACTAAGATAGAGTAACTTCTGTTAGTGTCGGTCTTAAGCCCTCCATCGGTGATCAAAAGCTCTTTGCATGTGCATAGGTAGGTGTCTCATCAGTATCAGTTTTGCATCCCGTTAGGCATGCCATAAAACTAATGGAGGAGCTGGTCCTTGTTCCCTTCTTGGCTTTGCTGGATCAGGTCATATCAGTTAATGAGCTTGTGTCACATTTGTTTTTCTTTGTCTTGAAATCCAAAGTCTTAGGTCTAGGGTTTCGGTCAAAAGTCTTTGCAATGTCATGAGTCAAAAGTCCATGAGTCCCCAACAAGCCAGAAGGAGGTATGTAAATATGTTTCATTGATATTTTCATCAGGTACAACTCATTTATACCTTGGATTTAAAAACCCTGTTT